>JASKGM010029401.1:0-26238 GCA_034509205.1 Ceratonia siliqua | reverse complement strand
ATGATGCGTCACGAATGGTCGGGATAGCTCAGCTGGTAGAGCAGAGGACTGAAAATCCTCGTGTCACCAGTTCAAATTTGGTTCCTGGCACATGATTAATTTGTATGAGTATCTATTCCACGTATATAAAGTATGTAAAAAAAAATGAATTATTAGATTTTGTTTCCTTTTTTTTTCTTTCTGCGCTCTAATATTCGAAAGGTTAAATTAGTTGGTTGAAAGACCCAAAAGTCTAGTCTAGGGAAGTTGAGGGGTGGGAATAGTCAAAATGAATCTCAGATATATTACAAATGGAATCCGACCCCCTTCTTTCGTAAATTTAAAAAAATTACACCATAAGGTCCATATGACCATATCTAGTCTCCATTACAAAAATTAAACCTCATTTCCTCTTCTACTCTTCTACCTTCAAAGTCTACAAATTTACACAATTAACAAACAAAAAGGGACAAGTCAACAACAGTCATAAGACAATATCCCTTAGCTTGTGAAAAAATAGCTTTAAAGTTCTTTAAACATAAGTTATATAACAAACGAAAAATACTAATTAAATAATACCAAATTCTTTAAAATCCATCCTCCATGTCATCATTGAAATCATAGTGCCTTTCTATATCTCCTATTTCTCTTATTCCTCCTTCCTCGCTATTTTCATCAATCATCTCTAAATTAGCATTTGATCCCTCTCCTGAAAAAGTTGTTTTAATCGTTGCACAATCTTCATTATCAACATATTCAATACACAAAAATAATAGTAGTTAAACATTGAAATCATATTAAACCAATGTATCAACCAAATAAAGAACACAATTTAACAATTTGTCAATAAATTTACCAATACTATAACCATGCAACCAATTATGAGTGCAAATAAGAGATTGGACTTTTTCAGGAAGGGTACAACTTCTATACTTGGTGAGCACACGATCACCAATAGAAAATGCTGATTCTGATGCAACCATGGTTATGGGGATAGCCAAAACATTATGTCCCATTAATAAAAGAATTGGAAACCGATGCCTTTGACCTTTCCAAAACTCCAATACATCCAATTCTTCATTTTCCTCAAATTCAATCCTTGGCTCCTCTAAATATAGGTCCAATTGAGATTTTCCAGTACTTACAATAGTTTGGCTCGCAAATGCCTTCAATTCCTAAATTGTATATTTAAATAATTACATCATTACATGAAGCAATGCATGTTGTTAACTTTTTATCACAAAAAAATATAATGACAAACAAATTAGAGAATAAAGAAAACAAACTTTTTCGAATACTTACATTAAGGACTCCTAATGTTTTGCCTTTGCTTCCTCCTCCTCCACTTGTCCTATTCCTATGTCTAAGTAAGATAGAGCTCATAGCCATATGAGATTGAGATTGAGAAGAACTTGGCTTAGGGACATTGGAATATTGCTCAAAAAGCATGTACAACTTTGTCTTCACAATTAACACCTTCTCATGGCACTTAGTAAGATCTCTCTCAACATCTGAATAACAAAATTCTAACATTGAAAGCTTGATTCGTGGATCAAGAACAGCCCCAAATGCAAGTACCAAACTATATTGATGCCAATATTTGTCAAACTTCTCTTTCATCCTTCTACACATGTCAATTATCACCACACCTTCACCCACCAACTATCTCATCAACAAAACTTCAATTTTCCAAACTTGCATAAAATACAAGTTTGTTGTAGGATAGGAAGAACTGGAGATCAAGTTGGTTGTTTCAAAAAATGGCTCAAGGAAGTCACATATTTTTTCTCCTCTTTCCCACTCTTCAAATGAAGGACAATATTTATAATTTCTATCATTCAATTGAAGAGAAGTAAAAGCCTTTTTATATTTAATTGCACTCTTTAACATCAAATATGTTGAGTTCCATTGAGTAGACACATCTAACCGCAAGCCAACATTATTTTCAATGTCACCAACTTCCTTCACACATTCTTCAAACTTTTTCAGTCTCTCTCTGAACCTTTAACATACTTCACAGATTCTCTAATTTTATGTAAAGCTGGATTGGCTACTTTCAAACCTTCTTGGACAATGAGATTCAAGATATGAGCAGAACAACATACGTGGAAAAAACTCTCCTTTACACAATAAGCTATCATGCAAAGAGAGGTTTCCTTTCAAAATTTCTTGCATGTTATCATTACTAGATGCATTGTCCAATGTTAGAGAAAAAAACTTTTTTTCAATTCCCCATTCCTTCAAAAATTCAAATAATTTTGAATGCAATTCAACTCCTGAGTGTGGAGGAGGCATATGAGCAAATCTAAGAATTTTACTATTTAATTTCCAATTGGCATCCACAAAATGCGTAGTCAAGCAAATGTAACCCTCACTAGTGCATGCAGTCCACAAATCAGAAGTTAAACAGATCCTACTTGGAATGTTGGACATAATACTTTTCAGGTTCTCTTTCTCCCTCAAATAAATTTTTTCGATGTCACTCACTAGAGTTTTTCTTGAAATAAGAATGAAATCAGGATTAAGGTACCTCAACCAAACTCTAACCCCTTCATATTCCATAAAAGAAAAGGGCAAGTCATGTTTGATAACTGTAGATGCCAATAATTCACGTACTATTTTTTGGTCTATTTTGTTAGACCTCAACTTTTCATATGTTTCCATTAGCATTTGTCCTACTTCATGGAGTTTAATCTTGCATTTTGAAATATGCCTTTTTAGTGTAGAAGTCCCATAGGCTTTGCCCCCACATTTATATTCTATTTTACAAGCCTTACATTCTGCTCTTTCTATGCCATCTTTTCCAATCCTTTTCTTAGTAAAAAAATTCCAAACATCAGAACTTTCTCTAGGCTTTTTTTTTAGATGACCCCCCATCAGTTGTAGTTAAACGAGCTTCCATCTTATTAATTGGTTCTTTCTCACCCTCATGATCATCTATAATAATTCTTTTATTTATAGATGTAGAGATCGTAGGCGTAGAGTCCATAAATGAAACTTAAGGTTGGAAAACCTAGGATAATACACTTACATCATTTCTACCGTTTGAATAATAGACTTTACATAATTAATTAATTACATGTTATATTAACTTTAAACCAGACAATAAAATATTTATTCTACTTAAAAGATGACAATAAAAGATAAAAGATGAGAATAATTAATAAATACGTAAAACACATAAGAAACCTATAACTAGAAGGCTAGACAGCTTAATTCGAACTAATGACATTCGTGTGGGGTTTGTATCAAAATGAATAGGTAAATGGGGAAAATTTAATGTCTTTGCTTCCATGGTTGTCCTATATATATGCATTTGAAAAGGTGTGATTAAACTAACACATAATGGTATAGTAGCAGATTAATGTGTAACATATATATTTGAGATGGATCTGTGTTGAATTATGTAACATATATTTGAGAGGAATTAATGAAAGTGCTATGTTGAGTAGTGTTTGTTTTTTTGGCCTACAACTACAAGGCAAAGCTATGTGTTTATGGTATTGGACTATTGGTATACCATTTCTATTGTGTTGTTTAAACTTTGAAGTATGTCTACTTTGTGTTTATGTCATACCATTTTTTTTCTATGGTTGCTACTTCAGAATGGTTTTGATTTTGAACACTATCATCATTGCTAGACTTCAGTATAAAGCAATTGTAGATGGTTGAGTGAGGTTGACGACTGTCTCTATTTTTTTCAACTGTCTCAAGATTTGCTTTGCTGTTGTTTTTATTATGAACAAATTGGGAGAAACTAGGTTGCTCGCCTCTTGCTAGTGATGTTTCAAATGTACAGTTATGATGTTGACAGTATATTTAATTCGTTTCAAAGTCATGCTTTGTGGACCCAGTATAGTGTAAAATTGCAATGGTATAATCGTATTGCTGTGTCCCTATTTCCCCTTTGAATCTGGACTACTCTCTATACCTGACTGAATGGAGGTCAGCTCCGTGAACCAAACTCACAAGAAAAGAAAATGCATAACATATTAAGGAGTACATAAAGAAGAAAGAAATTTAATAAGAAAATGAGTAGTAATCTAATAATGAAAGAGAAAAATAAAAATAAAAATAAAAGAAATGAATGATGGTATGGAAAGGAAATAAAGGTCATGAGAGTATTATGTAGAAGTTTCTATCAATTGGAACCGAAACCACAGAGACAAACACTTGAGGCATAATATAACAATATGTTTTTAATTAATAGCTAATTGTTCTTAAATTAAAAATATTTTTATTACTATTTCCTAAATTGCATCCTCCCCTAATAGAATCTGGTAATATTCAATTATGAATTTTTACAATGCTCAATTAGGTGGTTTATTTGGTATTTAAAATTTAGGCATAAGCCAATCAAACTTGTGTTGTTTTAATTCCCTCTCTAAAACAAAAGACACACAAAATGACAGATGTTTAAATGATATATAGGAATGAGCAAGTTGGCCCCCTTATCTATGGATATCCATCAATATCTATTGTGGAGGCCGGATTGATTGGATAATTTATTGAACAAAGGTAACCCTTAACTATAAAACCCATCCTTTTCCTAAAGCAATTGGGAACTAAACCCTCCAATTCCAAATGGATAGAAACCTACATCAGTGACTTTAATTGAATCGCCTTTCTTCCCCCAGCCTCAAACATGTATATTAAGATTTTCTAAGATTTGAGTGCTAAGTTTGACAATGATCTTAATGGGAGGTTTCTTTTGTTTTGTCTTTGATTTTCCATTATTCTATCATCTTTGTCTACTTCATCTAGTTGCTAAAGAAATATTTCTTGACACCAAATATTCAAGTGATGGAAGAAGTTCACTCATACATTTATGCATAAATTAAATTTTTATGGTGTTTGTCTAAATCTCCAAATCATCACACAAGAATTTTAATCATATATGTTAAACCATCAAGAAAAATAAGATAGATGAATTGGAAATGTACCCTAATCAAAAGTCAGAACCTAACTCCAGAGAGCAACAGTGTTGGCCGTGTGGGTGAGAGAGAATTGAAAACTGGAAAGCGAGCCTTACCATGTTACTCACAGCCAAAAGAAAAGCGAGCCTTACCTTGTTAAACATAGATTATTGGAGATGGAGAAATTGACAATGCTCTACTGACTACTGATTTCTGGGCTCTAAGTCTCTGACCTCTGGCTTTGGGCACTCCAAGCTCCAACTGTTCAATGGCTTAAAGCCTTAAACACAAACACAGTCTCACAGGTTGGAGAATTCAGAATAGAGACTAGAGAGACCGAGAGAGTCAGAGACCAAGAGAGTTGAGACTCAAGACTCACCACTCGAGAGTCGAGAGACCGAGAGATGGAGATTGGAGAATGGAGACTCGAAGAGTAGACATTGAACTCTAGAAGTAGAAGTTGAAGAACGATGGGGCAGAGTCGGCAGACCTAGAAGTTTAGAACGAGTGAACGAAGAAGGACGCAGTCACGGTCTAGGAACTCACGATTCACGAAGAAGACAAAACGGTACGTTTTGGACAAAGAAAAGGGGAAAAAAAGGGCCAACTCGTGAAAACCTGTCTTGCCCCACCTAGGAGACAGGGCGGGCCAACCCGACCCATCCATCTAACGGGTTCTACTGTCTAAACCCGCCCCACCCCTTATGCATAACGGGCTAGGCCAACTCGACGAGCCCAGCCCGTTTTGACAATACTACTCACAATAGTATCGTACCTTATAATTTGACTTTGATGTAAATAATGTGTAAGAGTCGTATGCCCAAAAAATTAAGATAAAGAAATTACTTTATCTCTTTGTCCAACTTGACTTTGTATATCAGTCGCATTTCAAATTTATATTTACCAATTTTATTTATTTCACATATTTCACTTTAATAACTAATTGAAAATGAAAACAACAGTACATGAACTGATGTCAACGTTATTTTACCTTGCTAAACAATTTTTTATCTTTAATTTGGTTTTATATGATGTGGTTGTTTTACCAGCGGGGAAGAATTCTATTTGTTTAAATTGGTTGTGTAATTAACATGGCTACAAAATGCACTGTCATAACATTACAAAAATAAAATGGTTAAACTATTTATATAACATAATGGTTGGCTATACAGCTATTTAAAATTAAAGTCTTCATATATTATATATAATATATTTAGATATTGTTATTATACTATTATAAAACATTTAATACTCTAGTATTATTAATGTTATTAAGTATGATATAGTTAATAAAGCATAATTGAAGTGGTATAAATGTATATAAATATATTATATTTAATTCCATGAGCTAAATCCTGATATTTGCTTTCGTTGACTATTATGTTGTTTTACATTATAGGGTGAGTACTGTGCGCCCATTTTAAGATGGTAACTTAAAAAGAATTGTTCTACCTCTAAATTTTTATGAATTAATTTTTTATTTTTTATTATTTTGATTGTTTTTATATTTTTTCCTTAAATTTTTAATTAATTTATCATTATTAAGAAATAAAAAATAAATATTTTATTTAGAAAAATCTAAACTCCCTTAAATGGAGCAATAGGAAAGTAATCCCTTATAAACTATATCAACCGTGATATAGTAAAAGAATATCGATTATATTTATTATAATACCTAATTTTTATATAATTTAAGCTGTTTCATTTGAATATTCAATCAACTATATATTTTCATTTATATTATGTCCCCTTTATATACATTAAAGGTTATTCAATTGTAATTTATTTGTCACATTAACTATTCAATATATATATATATATATATATATATATATATATTAAATTCTACATGTACATTTGTTATTTAATTATTTATGGAAATTCTAAACATAATAAGTATTATAGAATAAAAAATTAATGATCACGAATGACGTATAAATATTGAGATACTATAGAGCCTGTATGACATCACTGAGTAACAATACTTACTCTAATTTTTTTTCCTTTCCCATGTTTTTTTGTTAATTTTATATATAAAATTGATGGAAACAAGTTGAATGTCATATGCAATAATTCGTTACGCGTTCACATTAATGAAAATACCTTCGGCGAACTTGTCTAATTTAGCCAAACACTATTGTTAATATCGATGATTAAGAATTTTGTCTTAGTTGTTATTCAAATATACATATTATTATGATTAATATGTATCATAATTTTAAACTTCAACAACCATGACCTCTTCAGGTTATTAGAATAAATATATAATATTATTTAATTTTTCACTTCATGTTGATATATACACAATGAGACATGATGCATGCTCTAATTTAACTGACATTTCAGTGTTATATTTTAAGTAACATTAAAATGACGATACGTTATAATTAAAAAAATATTAAATCATCCATACAAACATTTAGCTGCAACTGATTGACAACAACCATTTAAACAATGAATCTTCCAATTTGGCAGTGTACGGATAGTAATACTGTCCACCCTGGGGTGTGTATTCCCCAGTCCCTCGCGTGGCATGCTTTCAGCAGTCAAATCTCTAATGTATTCCCATGCCCAGCCATCCTTTAGCAACCTGTTTTGGGGAAATGAACACTCCTTTTTGCATGACCTGGCTATAGGTCAACTGAACACTCCTTTTATTGCAATATACTATATGATGCTAGGCTCCATGTACCTTCCGTCCATGCGCAACGCCGTAGTCTGCCACCTCCATCTATACGGCTACAAATCATATGCCCTTGAAGCATGGGCAGTTTTTTTTTGGCCTTTTATTTTTAAGCATGTATTATAAGTAAAAGTAATTTTTTTTGTAAGGGAAGCACAAGATATGACCCACATTGAAATCATAGGATAATATCCGATATTTTAATTCTTTAATTTTTTTTTTAAAAGTTTACATTTTTTTGTAGTATTCATTCATAATTTGTCCTATACTATTTATGCATAATCAAAATAATAAAAAATATTTTTAAATAATTTTTAAATAAATATATGACATAGAAAATAATTAACTAATATTAAAAAGTTAAAAAAATCAGGATAATAAACAAAAATATTGAGAAATCAAAATGCCAGAAATTATACTACAGTCCTAAAATGTAGCTTCGATTTTCTTTTTCTTTTAACATTCATTAATTATTTTTATGTCATATATTTTTTTGAGAATTTCTTGAAATATTTTTTATTTTTGTATAGAAATTTTTTACTTATGAATGAATAGTATAAGAAAAATTATGGATGAATAGTATAATAAATATTAAAAAAATTTAAAAAAATTTCATAAATATATATGACAAAAAATAATTAATTAATGTCAAAAAATTAAAAAAAATCATGACAAAAAACCACAAAAGTGAGAGGTGTGGACTAAAGTTGCTAAGCTACTCTGGGCGGTAGCTTAGCAACCCTGAAAATGTATCACTATGGTTAGCATTTCTTACATATAAGTCATAAAGATCTTTTGTAATTCTTTCTTAAAATTTTAAATATCTTACACTTGGATTGAATACACTTTCATATACAAACGTTTTTATATTCTTTTTATATGGCAATTCACATGGGAATAAGAGTATAGGAATGTGTATCAATGTATGATTTGATGTGATTAAATGAAACTTCTTGCTATAAACAAATTGTTATCTAGGATCAATTTATTAAACTAACAAATTTTAGAAACCAATGTTTAAAGATAATAATCAACATAAAATGAAGCTAATAAGGTTATAGAGTAACGAAGAGGGGGTTTAGAGTGAAAGGGACAACCGTGCAGAGTTGTCCTTTGGGTCAGGAGGGGTTATACGGTTTGGACCGGGTTTGGCAGGTGGATTGGGCTAGGAAATGGGCCAAGTGTAAGGAATTGGGCTGAGGGAATTAAATTGAGTTATGGTTAAATGGGATGGAGTACATTTTTTTTGTTTTTTGTTTTTTGTTTTTTTTAGTTTTTGCTTAAAACTAATAAATAGTAATAATATAACTTAAATAAAATAAAGTAAAAGTAAAGTAAAAAAAGAAAAAGTAGGACAAAAATAGGTGTTTATACCTAGGTTCATATGGATTTATCTATTTTTATGTTAGCCATAACAAATTTTCCCAATTTTGGTTAAGGTGTTTATTTGGCCACGTTCTATAGCAACTCCATACACATTAGAATAGGATAGTGATAGGTTGCTTGCTTGATGATCTCATGAATATATAGAAAGTGGCATTCTAAAGAAATACCTACAAGAACCCAACCTGAGAATTAATACATAAGCCAACTTTTAACTTCCAATTGTACATAAACTCATAAGGTAAAGCACAGACATGGAAGGGAAAGCAGAACAACCCTCACCAATAACCTCCCAAATCCAAAATACTAAGAAAATAAAAAAGTACTGCCATATCCACTGTGTGACAAAGAATGCACCTATCTCTCCAATTGTGAGAAGAACATGAAACTAGACATTGGCCTCTTTGACGGATTTGGACTAATTATCATCTTTTGTTTGTTCTTTTTTGCACTTCATATACATCTTTAGATTCTCCTTTGAAGTAGATGCCTTAGAAGACAATTATTTCTTTAATTCCTTTTTAGCAAGATTCTGATACTAAGCATTCATTAAGTTGTCAGGACACCGAAAGTTAAAATAAGTTAGAAATGAAATTATTTTCGACCATAAGACAAATAAGAGATATCAAAATAAATATCTCACCTCTTTCCCATCACCACTTTCAAGAGCATCATAATCATCTTTTCCATAATCATCCGTTGGTAACCCACCATCATCCTTGTAAGCAACAAAGATGTTAGACTGTAGTAATTTATCGTCGATATAGATATTGCATTAGACCAATAAACAAAGACCAAAAGAACCCTAAGTGCAGCGTACCCCAACAGCTGCATTCCAAAATGAGAAGAATAGCTAAAGTGGGGTGACATGGGCACACATACTGAGCGAAAAAAGATTTGCCCAAACAAGTGCACATATACAAAAAAAAATTAGCAAGACAAACATTGTAATTTTAACAACATTCGGGGTCCAATAATTTTGGCTCCATGAAATTATTGTGCCACTCCATAATGTGTTGTCACTAACATTACCTACAAGCATTGACAAATAAAGTCAATTATTTGTTTGCCATGATTAGATGATTTCCTAAACGACACATTAGTGTTGAAAACTTCGAATTAGCTTATTTTAATTAGCCCAAACGCAACTTCCGCTAGGAAATCATAATGCAAGAATGAACTTTACATGAATAAAGTTTTGTTTTAATATTGCAAAAAATGACAGTTAAAAGTCTTAATAAATCTAGGAAAATCAAACAAAATATGTTTAACTGAGAAAAATTTAGTATAGCACCAAATTGATCATTACCTACAATGTTCCCTACCACACAGTCATCTGAGTGGTAAGCTAGTAGCCCCCATTTTGTATACTTATTAAAGATTTTTCTATCCACACCCCCCCCCCCAAAACCGCCACCTCCTGCCACACTTACACAAATGCAAAAAAATGATGAGAGGGCATTGAAATCCTAAAGTTGCCATTAATTTTCTTATGCTGAAATGAAAAAAAAGGTGATAGTGATAAGTTTAAAAATATGGAATTCTGCATCATATCGGCACATGCATCAGCATAGTTTCATCTAGTCAGTGATTATGGTTAATGAGCCAACTTATTTTATATCACTCAACTTAATTTATACACAATGATTATATCGTAGTCATAAATACCAATAGGAAGATAATACCCAGATAAGATTGTTGACCAAAAAATGCACATGCAAAATAAGGTTATAAGGTTAATACTTGAATGCGACAAAAATGGTATAAAGAGTTTAATTCAAATTTTAGACTTCAGCACACATATAAATACATAAAAGTTATTTCATATACATTGTGTTTGACATGTTTATCATTGACTGCAATTACATTATTAATTCAACCCCAAAGACACTCAGATAACATAAGACCCAAAAAACAGTTTAACATATATGATTTAAACCATATACTACCTATCTGCTTACCATTCTACAAACTCAGCACTCTAAATTTGAAAAGACCTGTATGCAGTAAATAATTAGGAGCAATGCCAAGAAAGAGATAAAGGTAGTGTCCCACATTGCTAAAGAAAATAAGCAACTAGGATAGCATGAGGTGTGAAGCTCGTGTGAAGTTAACATAAAACCCCAAGAAAGATACAATCAGCCTATGCCTATGTATGGTACCTTTCCCATGGAGGTCAAAATAGCAACTAACAAAAGTTAGGAAATGTTATTGACTGTATGGAGAAAAGATCCATATACAATGTTAAATTGAAATATTTTCTTTCTATCTTGGGTTACCAAGGGGAAAGGGACTTGCCCAATGAAATAAGTTCTTGCATCATTATTATACCCCCTCAGAAAAAATTAACTATTTATCACAGTTACACATGTTATAAAATTAGATTATTTGCATAAACACGCATTACATTTTCCACAACTGCAAACATTTGCAAGAAAATTCCAAGTAAAACATCAAAGGAGGACACCCAGAAGAGGAAAAAACACCAATAAACTAAGTAAGAGAAGAAAGGATATGAAATCTACCAGCAAGCATGGTACCACGATGATTGAAAGAAATACATTTGGAACACCCATGTTCTAGATATGCCTCTATCACTTCTGGGAAATGTCCCTTGAGTGGATCTTCAAAATGCCATGGACTTTGTGACAATCAAATCCAGGAAAATATTTGTTACAAAAATACAATGAGTTCAAGAAAAAAATGCCCTTTTGAGCAATCAAGATGGAAAGAAATAAAGCTAAAGAAATCACAATTCTTAAAAGCCAAAAATACCAACATCTAAACAAGGAGAAAGCGTAATGTTTGTGAGCTAGAAAAATCAAAGGTGTATAAAGGCACATAGACTTAGAAAGAGAGTGGCCAACTAAAAGGGAAGCACTGGTCTTCAAAAGGGGAAGGAAAATGGCTCAACTGATCCATACCGCCCGGTAATGTGGGTGGTGGGATTGTGTAGCCCCAACATAAAAATTAATATTAAGAAGTACCAGTTATGGTGTACAGCAATGAACACACTTTGAATTTTGAACTATTGGTAATCCTGCATTAGTAGTCCATGAAGCTGGAGTTGGTTATGTGATACAAATTATTTGACTTAAACAATACATGATTAAATAAGGATGAAAACTAACATGACTTAAACTGGCCCATGAGCAACTAGGAGATTCATCTGACAATATAACAGTACAAGTGGCTTGGTAATGTCCAACTTATTTGCACCTACCACATTTTCGTGGCCTATTTAACCCACTAGACTGACCCACAGGCCTACCTCTAGAACGAACCACATTTGGATCACTAACATCACAATCAAAATGGGTTACATGCTTTAGCTGCAACTTTTTAAGCATTTAGTGCACTTGATCATGCGTGGTGTTAAAGTCTTCAGTTCGCTAACAAGCAACGTAGTTAAGGTGTGGCAAACTGTTCCCAAGAGACACATTCTTGTTTTGACCAAGTCGGCGTTATTATATGTAGATGACTAACCCATCACTTCCATTGACCGAAGTTCATCTTCCTTCACATTCTTCGTCCACCTCTTGTTAACGACACACATAGGCAAGCATGCTAAATCCTTGTATGTCATTACACATAGCATGTGAGGGCAAGGGATGCCATATGAACATAGCATACCACACTCACACCACATCCGTTCCTTATCAAGATTAGGGTCATAACATATCCAATATCGCTTATCACTCATATGATATCTTCTAACATAATATACTTAGTTCCCACAATTGTCCTCAAATGTGTCAACTGACTAAGCCGACGACTCATGCAACGACTCCTGAAATACGATGAAGGCTTCTTTTGTATACAGATCAACCATGGACCTTTCAAGTGCACCATGTGCAGTACACAATACAAACTTTCCAAATTGTGAGTTATAATATGCCTGAATTTCGTTAAATCTCATTGAATCCAAAGCTTGGTGGATGTGTTGAATGAACTTTAGTAAGTTATACTTATGATCGACATAGGTTCTAAAATATGAAGTTATGCCCTCACAGCGTGATGTCATCATGAATCCACACATCATCTTTCCTTTAAAATGTGTGCTTAATCACAAATGCCTCCTCGTATAAAGTTCTTGCACCCATTCATTATCCAAGAGCCCACACTTCTCTACCATCTCGGCCCACCTTCCCTCAAACTCATCAATGTCAATATTGGCTTTGGCCAATCTACCAAACTTCCTAACAAATTCCTTATTTTTAGTGTTAAATTATGCATTACGTTGTAGATGCCATGAACATAGGCTGTGATTAGCATGAGGGAACAGCTCCAATATCGAGTTCCTCATAGCTTTGTCACCGTCAGTCACAAAAGACGTCAGCTCCCTCCCGTCCATGGACTTAAGTAGGGTTTGTAAAACTCACTTGTAAGTATCTTCTGGCTCATCAGGCAAAAGACAACATGCAAACTCAACAGATTGCTCGTGGTGATTAATACCTAAAAGTATGACTAGTGGTTTATTATATTTATTTTTCTTATACATTGAGTCAAAGGCAACAACATCACTTAAGCATTTGTAGTCCAGCCAACTTGTACCATTAACCAAAAATAACTTATCCAAGCAACCATCCTCATCAATGGTGTGTTTCATGAAAAACCCAAAATCATTCTCTTATTTTCCCATTAAATATCTAAGGGCAATATTGGGATCACCATTGCTTGTATCTTCCCTCCTTCGCCTATCAAAATAATTATACAAGTCTTTCCTAGTAAACCCAACCCACTGAACCCACTCGATTGCAATGCCATATAGCTCATGATATGTGAAGTTTTCATTTTATGGTCATGCAAGATATTAACTTGTGCGTCATCAACTTCGTCAACGTTGCGATATGATTGATGGAAGCTAGAAATACTATTATGTAGAAGAGAGTGATTGTGCTTCGATACAAATTTGTTAACCTTCCACGTATTCCGTGCCATGTTTTGCTTTATCCTCAATGTTGCTAGGCAACCACAACGTGTGATTGGTCATTGTGCACGTTTCCTATCAGGCTTGTTACTATCCTTCTCGGATCTAACTCCTTCACAAGCACACACAAAATAACACCATAAAAGTTTCCTATTTCTTTTCCTTTTATATTGTCCTTCCTTTTATCAAAACCTTTGGCCAAACCATATCTTTCGTACAATTCATAAGCATCAACCTCGTTAGCCCACTCCATCATCATTATATCTTCAGTTGTGAATTCCTTGAAATATTCCTTCTCAACGACCTCATCTACCACATTATCAAATCCCAAATAGGTGTCCATAATATCTCAAAAACTACCAAATTCCACCATATCTAACACAATTGTTCTCTGCAAATTGTTAGTAGCATTTATTATAATGTCCATAACATGTATTGAGTAAATGCGTAATTGAACTGTTCAAAACTTATAATAAGGACCCAATGGTTCTGGGCCATTCGGAGGGGGGGTTAAAAAACAATCTTTTTCAAAACTACATCTCCTGGTCCCGTGAATACTACCAAATACCCATATTAACTTTAATCCTTATGTAATACCAACATAATATGCAGTCTATCCCTGGGGTGATTCCACAAACAAATGTTTTTGGTTCCTATTTTCTAGTACACATATCATTAGTATTTATAACTTTTATCAACTCTAACATGACCAAACAACCAAAATTACCACTATAATTCTTTATAACATTTAACATGTGTGATTATCAAATTTAGCATGACTTTCACTTTCCAACAAACAACACTAAGATAATGGATACTGCCTGTGTTACAAAGACATAAAATAATGTAAACACCTGATTTTGTCTAGGTAATTTTAAAAAAAATAGAAAAATAGCAAAAATACAAAAAAAAATTTAAATGCTAAAATAAAAAAAGTAATAAAATACAAAAAAAAGAAGAAAAATAAAAAAAAATAAAAACATACTTTGCAACCCAATCTTTTTTTTTTTTTGTTATTATAAGCCCATTTTCCTTCCCCTTAACTCATTTTTTAAGCCCAACACTACTTAAATTAACCCAATCCATCTAATTGACCCATAACCCTATCCAAGTCACATACCCATGACCCATATCTCACTTTAACCTACTCATCTCATATATTTTTACTTTAAAAAGACCTAGCCACCCACTCCATTAGGGAGATTTTTTTCTTCTCTCTCTCTCTCAATTCTTTTTTCTCCCAAACCTCACTCCATCTCTCTTCTATCACCAATTGTTTTTTTCTTCTTCTCTCATCATCATCACTTTCTTTCCATTTTTCTTCCTTCCTCATTTTTCTTCATGGCTTTTGATCTATTGGAAGAGCTAAATAATACCCAAGGTGGTTTCACTGGGAAGAGTTAAGTAATGCAAAGCAATTTTACTATTTTTTTTGTTCTTTTTTATTATTTCTATTTCTTATTTTTTTTAAAATGTTTTTGGTTTTGTTTTTTATTATTTGTAAACTATTTTTTTTCATTACTTATGTTCCTGTTTTTAATATGTTTTTGGTTGTGTTTTTATTTTTAATCTATTTTTTATTCTTTTTTTTTGGATCTATTTTTGGTTCTTTTTTATTTATGTTTGTGTTTTTTGTTTTGTTTTTTTATTATTTCTGTTTTTGTTTTTTTAATTTATGTTTATGTTTTTTATTATTTTTGTTTCTGTTTTAAATCTGCTTTTTTACTTCTGTTTTCTGTTTTTTGTTCTATTTTTTATTATTTTTGTTTCTGTTTTTTAATTTCTGTTTTTGTTTTTTTTTGTTCCATTTTTATTATTTCTGTTTCTATTTTTTTATTTCAGTTTCTATTTTTTTGGTCTATTTTTTATTTCTCTTATTTTATTTTAATGTTATTTTATTTTTGTTTCTGTTTTTTATCTGTTTTTATTAATTCTATTTTTATTTTTTTATCAGTTTTGCTTATTTTTGTTGTTTTTTTTAACATGTTTTTATTATTATTTATGTTTCCATTTTTTGTTCTGTTTTTTATTATTTCTGTTTTTGTTTTTTATTTCTGTTTTTTATTTTTTATTTTTTGTTCTTTTTTTTATTTTTTCTGTTTTTGTTTATTTAATTATGTTTCTATTTTTTAATCTATTTTTTTATTTTTGTTTCTATTTTTTTGTTCTTTTTTTATTTTAATGTTATTTTATTTCTTTTGTTTTTTATCTGTTTTTATTAATTCTGTTTTTTTATCTATTTTTTTTGTTGTTTTCTTTTTTTAATATGTTTTTATTATTATTTATGTTTATGTTTTTTGTTATATTTTTTGAATTATTTCTGCTTTTGTTCTGTTTTTTTTATTTCTGTTTTTGTTATTTTTGTTATTCTATTTTAATCTTTTTTTTATTATTTTCTGTTTCTATTTTTTAATCTATTTTCATTATTTCTGTTTTTTTATTTTTAATTCGTTTTTACTATTTTTGTTTTTTTATTTCCCATTTTTAATTGGTTCTTTTTATTATTTATGTTTTTGTGTTCCTCTCCATTTTATTAATTAATTATTCCTTTTGGTTTTATTTTATTTTATTTGTTTTACCTATGTTTTTATTTGTTGTTGTTAAAATAGATTCTAGTTGTTTTTTTTTTTATATTTGTTGTTTTAAAATAGATTTCGACACTAATATTTTCATTAATTTTATTTCGGCCTCAATAATTCTAATAATTTCATTTTGAACCACACACTTTTAGAAATAACCTTTTGACCTACTCTAATGAACCTCAATAATCCAGTATTTTCATAAATCTCATTTTGACCTAATGTTGTCACAAATCTTATTTTGATCCAACATTTTCACAAATTACATTTAGGCCCCACTATTTTTGTAAATCTCATTATTGTCCTAATGATCCAATCTCCAAAGGACTTCTAGTGAAAGTTCATATTCCCCAAAGTTCGGACTCTTTCTCTTCCTAGGATTTTAGTGGAATTTTATATTCCCCAAAGTTTTAAATTTTCATAGGTTTTCGATGGAAGTTCATCCTCCCAAAGCCCTGATTCTTTCTTTTCTAGACTTTCGGTGAAATTTTATATTCCCCGAGGTCCTAGCTTCCATAGGCTTTCAGTGATGGTTATCCTCCCCAATGTCCTAATCTTCATAGACTTTTAGTGGAGGTTTGTCCTCCCCACTTGTTCTAACTTCTTTTCAAGGCTTTAAGTTGAAGTTTATTTTCCTCTAATGTCCTATCTTTCCTAGGCAAGAGATCATACATCTCACCTAATCAACTTATCTAAATATATTCCGAACTACGTTGACCTTGATCCCTTTCGGGATACGTAGGTACTTACATGGTAAGGCAGATCCAATTATTCATTTTTTCATCTTTGTCCATTATCATCGTATTAATAAAAGGGGTAATTAAAATACATTAATTTTTTTAAGCACAAACAATTTAGGGTAATCATCCTTAGGAATGGACGCTGTGGGTGCCTAACACCTTCGCCACACGTAATTAGACTCATGAACCCTTCCTCTGGTTTCGAGGGCTAGTTTTTCTTTTTTTTTTAAGGATCCCAATTATCCTTCTAATTAATTGGTGGCGATTCCCATTTTCTCTGCGTTTTCCCTTACGTGCCCAAAGTCATAAAATGATGGCTTTTTACCGGCAGTCACGTTGTGACAGTTTGGCGACTCCACTGGGGATAGTTAGAGAGTCAAGCCCATTATAAGTTGTTTGTGCTTTATATGATTTTAATGTATTATCTTTACCACCTTCCTCTTTTGTTGTTGTTAATCATTTGCTTCAGCGTATAAATATTTGCTTTACTTATATAAATTATTTTACTGTACTTCTAGGTGTACTTGTTTAATTGCTTTTCTTATGGCATGAATTGATGAAACCCTAGGGTAGATGACAATATCTGCAATATCTGTTTACACCCTAGGGTATATGACAATTAACTGCTATTTTATTGATTTAGGGGTTTCTTCTTAGGTAAGCATTAGGTTTGAAATCTGTATGCTCTTCACACACACTGTGCACCATTCACAGCCTTCGCACACACTTATAGGGCCCTATTCCCGGGTCTGTGTGAGCCTTAGGAGAGGAATGAAGGTGGCATAGTGATGCCTAGTGGGATTTCCCCCAGGTATTCATGAAAGCCTTCGCTCAAATTGTTAACTCACTTACTTGGTTGGTTCATGTGAAGGCTCTATCCACCCATGCAATTAAACTAGGGAGTCGAGATCCTTACTATTCCAGTGGGAGCAATCTGTTCTAAGAGATCATTCTTGTGAGGATTATAGACCTACCCTAAAGCAGATGCACTAATACACCAGCCATAAAAGCAGCCCAGTAGTTAAAGCCAAACCACTTGGGATAAGTCCATATACCCTAAGAATGACCTACCTAGGACAATAAAGAGTAGATTCTCTCTTTATCATCTTTCTCTATCATTCTCTCTTTCACTTTCTTTCTTTTGTTTACCACATTGAATTCAAAAATTATATAAAAATAAAAACAAAAAAGGATTTTCGTGAAATCACGTTGCATTCAAACACGACATTTTCATCACCATTTTGGGGTTTCACGACAATATCCTTGAATTCTTGAGTTAACAAAAAGTTATACTCACTTTTGTTCCACCTGACTTAGGTGTGCCATTTTTCAAAACTGACAATACTCATGTGACAATTTTATATCTCCTTGGGATATTGTCAACCGTTTTATTCTTTGTGGAGTATTGTACTCTCAATAGAAACACAGGCAGGAATGAAGTTCTTAATGCCAATATTTACACAAAGGGTTCAATGATTCAATGAACCTCTCATAACAAATTTTAAAAAAAAAGAATTTAATTTGTTTATTTTTAAATAGGAAAAATTAACAAGGTCATGTCATTGCTCTTAAGAGGAAAAGCTTCGACCAAACATTCCCCATCTCTCTAAGAGACATACAAAGCCATGTCGATCGAACAGTCTAATATTGAGAGCATTCAAAGGCTAAAGGCTCAGATAGACCAAATTCAGGATCAGTTGGCCAAGTTCATGGACCTTATGTTTAGTAATATGAGGGGGGAAGCATAGCCTAACCTTACCTAGGAGTAATCCATTTTGGCCAAACTTCTGGTATCCCTATGATGGCTAATGGTGTGCCTCCACCACCAATGGGTGTTAGTCCCCCGAGTGAGGGACGAAATGCTGTGAATGAACCGCCTGAAGGGTATAATTATGCCCAAACATCGCTCATACCGCATGTGAGAGCAGAAGAGTCAGTGCAGGAAAAGAGGGTCCTGGACCAGGTTCTCATGTTAAAAAAGAAGATGAGGGCAATGTAGGGACATGGTTCATTTGGAGTGATCAGTACAAAGGAGCTGAGAGGTTAACTCCCCAGGTGAATATCCCAAAAGACTTTACAGTCCCGAAATTCGTAAAGTATGACAGGACCATGAATCCAAAATTTCATCTGAGATCCTACTGCATAAAGATGGCAGCAGTGGGAGATGATGAGAAGTTATTGCTAAACTTCTTCCATAAGAGTCTTGCCGGGGCAGCATTCCAGTCGTATATGCTGTTGGATCATTCTCAGATTAATAGGTGGGAAGATCTGGCAGATGCCTTTCTTAAGCATTACCGTTTTAATTTGGATACTGCTCCCACCAGGGAACAACTGCAAGTCATGCAGAAGAGGGATAAGGAGACATTTAAGGAATATGCCCAGAGATGGAGGGCATTGGCAGCTGAAGTCTAACCACCAATGACAAATGCCGAGACTTGTTCATACCTTTTAGGAATACTAGAAGCTCCCTATATTGGCCTCATGGAGGGAAGCGCCTTCAGAGATTACTCTGACCTCATCAAAGCAGGAGAAAAAATAAAAGTATTGATAAGGGCTGGGAAGATACCAGTCGAGAATAATGAGCTTGCAAAGCAGGGGCAAAAGAAAGGTTTCTTTCAGGAAAAAGAGCTAGAAGTGGGTTATATTCAAGCACCGATGCAAAGGTCAAATTCTCCACAAAATCAGTCAGTTAGAAATACTGAGCCATTTCTTGATTTCCAAATGTCAAACCTCGAGCTTTACAATAGGGTGTTTGATGTTTACGCCATAGGCCCAGTACCAGTTGAGCCGTTCCAGCCACCTTACCCATCTTGGTATAACTCTAATGCCCAATGTGCATATCACTCTGGTATCACTGGCCATACAATAGAGAATTATAGGGCATTTAGGAAGCAAGTTATGAACCTGCTCCAACACAAGGCCATCACATTATATCAGAATGGCCTAAGTATCGATACCAATCCCTTGCATTTCCATCAAGGAGATGGTTCAAGAAGTCCTATCATGGATGATAATGAGAAGTGAGACTGTCGAATCAGGCCAGATTAAGGAGGCTAGTTTCCTGACTGCTATAATGTGGAGTGATTCATAGTATATATGCTTTTTAGTGTTGTTTAATTCCAGTCTTGAATCATCTGGTTGAAGTCTAAAGCCATTTGACCTTTTAAGCATGTACCTTATCTTATCCTTTGAATAAAAATTTGTAATTCAGTATTTCGTTCATTTCTTCATTCTGGATTTAAATGCCCCTATTTGTCATGATAATTCCCTCATTTAGGGAAGTCGTTCTCTCATTTTTTCTCACAATCTGGAGATTTTATAATGTCCACTCATTGATTCTCATATTGAAATGGATATGAATGTTTGTGCCTTCGAGAGAAAGCATAATGAAAAGGAAAAACTATTTGAGTCATTGGAAAGGTCATAAGTCCCAATAATGTGGACAGTGAAAATTAAAAAAAAAAAAAAGAGCTCAAAATCATTATCTTTATCTTGAGTGAAAAAAAAAAGGATATCAAAAAAAAAGGGGGGGGGGACCCGCTAAGTCAAAAACCCAGAAGGGTGACTTAGGTAAAAATTAGGGTTTAGTCAGAAAAGAACCCATACTCCAAAGAAATCGGATAATTAAGCTGCAACTGGGGCAATTTCCCTGGTAGTTATCATTGTTATTAACAGTATGTTGCTGTTAAAGGATACAGAATGCATGTCAATTACAATATGAGAATTAATGCCAACAGATGCTTAAAAACTCCAACTAGGGCAAATTTTTGGGGCCCTATTTGCTTGGTTCTTCATATCATTTGTTCAATAAAGAGAAAATTGTTCATCTAACAAATTTTCAGGGATTTTATGATCTCATTCTTTTCTGCCACTTCTTTTAACAAGAGAGGTCTGTTCATACAATAGGCTTCAAGGATTTTGTAATCCTTTTGCAGTGCTGTTAAATTTCTTCTTAATAATCGAACTAGGATAATGTTGCATCGTCTCTGTGCTTTAATCATTTGTATAAGGGCTTTACTGTCCTTTGCTTTAATAAAAGAATTCTGTTCATCTAATAGATTTCATCTCTGATTTATTCATTGGATAAGATCAGAGTTGATTAACAAAGACTGAATTGAACATCACTCCTTAGTGTTTTATTGCTAATCAATTTTGTATTACAGAAATCAAGAACAACTCACTTGACACGGTTTAACCGACATAAAGTTTTTAAAAAAAAAAGAAGAAAAAAAAAACTCGCTAAGTCGAAAACCTAAAAAGGCGGCTTAGGCAAAAGTCAGAGAGCTTGCTAAGTTGAAAACCCAAAAGGGCGGCTTAGGCAAAAATTAGGGCATCAAATTGAAAAGCGTCTGTAATCAAAGAGTTCGGACATTTAAACAAAGACTTTGGATTTGGACAATAATGTGGGAAACACGAACTGGGGCAAATTTTCAAGAAATTATTGCTTCCAACAGTAGGCTTGCATCCATCAAAGTGTAGAATACATACATTGTTAGCAATTTGAAAATTAAGGACTGCAAACATTGAAAGGCTTAAACTGGGGCAAATTTTCGATGTCACCTTATGTTGCCAACCTATGAAAATAGAAAATGCTCAAAAGACTAAGGCTCAGTATCGCTATGAGAAAGTGATTTCTTTGAACCAGTTAAACAGAAAGCTCCATAAAAATGAAGAACTAATTCTAGAGGGAAGGAATGGTTTAGTCAAGTTTTCCTTGAAAATGCAATATGTTTCTCAAAACACTTTCATAATGTTTCAAAAATGCTCGCTTCATTTTTAAATATTTTGGCTGTGTGAGGTTCATCCTTGATTTTGTTCGAAATCAAAAGTTTTTCAAATTTTAATCAACTTCATGTGGCGTTTCGCCCTTGCGGTTTTTCAAATTGACTTCATGTGGTGCTCTACCCATGACAGATCTTAAATTTTCTATTGACTTCATGCGGTTAATCACATAAATTTTAAAAAGATATATTCATTTCCAAATTCATTTGGTATGCCGATTCGACTTTCGAATTCATTTGGTGTCTTACCCTTACCGGATTTCAAATATTGTTTGGTTTCAAGTGTTATCTAGTTTCACTCCATGTGGCAGATTGCCCTTGCCTAATCCTCATTTTTTTATATGAGGGGTCCACTCTCTTACTCGATGCCTAATTTTTGAATGCATGGGCCATATCCCCTTGCCTAGTATAGGCCCCAAATTCATTTAGTTCTTTCATACTAAAATTTCTCAATTTCACAGTGTACGTGGATTCTTCTGTACCAGCTCCTTTTCTTTCAATTTACTGTGTATGTTGATTCTTCCATACCGGTTCTTCTCAATTTACTGTGTATGTGATTCTTTCGTACTAGCTCTTTACAATTTATCATGTACATGGATTCTTTCGTACCGGTTCCTTTCAACTTACTGAGTACGTGGATTCTTCCGTACCGATTCCTTTCAATTTATTGTGTACGCGGATTCTTCTGTATCAATTTTATCTAATTTACTGTGTACGTGGATTCTTCCATACCGGTTCCTTATAATTTACCGTATACGTGGACTCTTCCGTACCGATTCCTTACAATTTACTGTGTAGGATTAGTCCATACCAGTTCCTTTCAATTTATTATGTATGTGGATTCATTCGTACCAATTTTATCCAATTTACTGTGTACGTGGATTCTTCCATACTAGTTCCTTATAATTTACCGTGTACGTGGATTTTTCTGTACCAGTTCCTTTCAATTTACTGTGTACGTTTATTCTTCTATACCGGTTCCTTTCAATTTACTGTGTATGTTGATTCTTCCGTACCGGCTCTTTCCAACTTACTGTGTACGTGGATTCTTTTGTACTAGTTCCTTTCAATTTACCATGTATGTTGATTCTTCCGTACCAGTTTCTTTCAATTTACTGTGTACATCGATTCTTCCGTACTAGTTCCTTCCAATTTACTATGTACGTGGATTATTCCGTACCAGTTTCTTTCAATTTATTGTGTACGTTGATTCTTCTGTACCTTTTTCCTTAATTTACTGTGTACATGGATTCTTCTATACCAGTTCCTTCCAAGTTACTGTGTACGTTGATTCTTCCGTATCAGTTCCTTTCAATTTACTATGTACTGGTTCCTTTCACATACTTACAGCGTATGTGATTCTTCCGTACCAGTCCTTTTAATTTACTGTGTACGTGATTCTTTCGTACCAATCCTTTCAACTTACCGCGTATGTGATTCTTCCGTACCGATCCTTTTAATTTACTGAGTACGTGATTCTTCCGTACCAGTCCTTTCAAATTTTACTGTGTACGTTGATTCTTCCGTACCGGTTCTCTTCAATTTACTCTGTACGTTAATTCTTCCGTACCAATTCCTTTCAATTTACTATGTACGTTGATTCCTCCGTACCGGTTCCTTTTAGTTTACTATGTACGTCGATTCTTCGTACCAGTTCCTCTCAGTTTACTGAATACGTTGATTCTTTCATATCAATTCCCTCAATTTGCTGCATACGTCGATTCTTCCATACCAGTTCCTTTCAAATTACTACGTACGTTGATTCTTCCGTACCGGTTCCTTTCAGTTTACTATGTACGTCGATTCTTCCGTACCGGTTCCTCTCAATTTACTGAATACGTTGATTCTTTCGTATCGATTCCCTCAATTTGCTGCGTACGTCGATTCTTCCGTACCAATTTCCTTGATTTATTGCGTACGTTGATTCTTTCGTATAGATTCCTTCAATTTACTGTGTACATCAATTCTTCCGTACTAGTTTCCTCAATTTACTGTGTACGTTGAGTCTTCTGTAGTGATTCCTTCAGTTTACTGCGTACGTATATTCTTCCCTACTAGTTCCCTTAATTTACTGTGTACGTCGATTCTTCCGTACCAATTCCCTCAATTTACTGTGTACATCGATTCTTCTTACTGGTTTAACTCATTTTATTGCGTACTTCAATTCATTTGTGCCAATTTACGGGTTGTCTAGTAAGATAGAGATATTTCATGTTAAATTCCCATTTAGTAATTCACAATCCCTCAGGATCTCAAGTGAAGTCTCTCTTACCGGTTCAACGTACTCCCGGACAAAATCTGTATTTGGTCTTTACTTGTTCTTCACTAGAAAACTTGAAAAGATCGCTGATCATTCATCTTTCCCCCATTGAGGAACAAATAAAGAGTGACAACTATAAACACCTGATTTTGTCTAGGTAATTTAAAAAAAAAATTAGAAAAATAGCAAAAATACAAAAAAAAATTTAAATGCTAAAAGAAAAAAAAGTAATAAAATACAAAAAAAAGAAGAAAAATAAATAAAACAAAAATACTTTGCAACCCAATATTTTTTTTTTTGTTATTATAAGCTCATTTTCCTTCCCCTTAACTCATTTTTTAAGCCCAACACTACTTAAATTAACCCAATCCATCCAATTGACCCATAACCCTATCCAAGTCACATACCATGACCCATATCTCACTTTAACCCACCCATCTCATATCTTTTCACTTTAAAAAGACCTAGCCACCCACTCCATCAGGGAGATTTTTTTCTTCTCTCTCTCTCTCTCAATTCTTTTTTCTCCCAAACCTTACTCCTTCTCTCTTCTATCACCAATTGTTTTTTTCTTCGTCTCTCATCACCATCACTTTCTTTCCATTTTTCTTCCTTCCTCATTTTTCTTCATGGCTTTTGATCTATTGGAAGAGCTAAATAATACCCAAGGTGGTTTCACTGGGAAGAGCTAAGTAATGCAAAGTAATTTTACTATTTCTTTTGTTCTTTTTTATTATTACTATTTCTTATTTTTTTAAAAATTATTTTTGGTTTTGTTTTTTATTATTTGTAATCTATTTTTTTTCATTATTTATGTTTCTGTTTTTTAATATGTTTTTGGTTGTGTTTTTATTTTTAATCTATTTTTTATTCCTTTTTTTTTGGTTCTGTTTTTGGTTCTTTTTTATTTATGTTTCTGTTTTTTGTTTTGTTTTTTTCTTATTTCTGTTTGTTTTTTTAATTTTTGTTTCTGTTTTTATTATTTTTGTTGCTGTTTTTTAATATGTTTTTTATTTCTGTTTTTTGTTTTTTGTTCTGTTTTTTATTAGTTCTGTTTCTATTTTTTTATTCTGTTTTTTATTATTTTTGTTTCTATTTTTTTATTTCAGTTTCTATTTTTTTGTTCTGTTTTTTATTTCTATTATTTTTTTAATATGTTATTTTATTTCTGTTTCTGTTTTTTATCTGTTTTTATTAATTCTATTTTTATTTTTTTATATGTTTTACTTATTTTGGTTGTTTTCTTTTTCTTTTTAACATGTTTTTATTATTATTTATGTTTCTATTTTTTGTTCTGTTTTTTTATTATTTCTGTTTCTGTTTTTTATTTTTGTTTTCTATTTTTTGTTATGTTTTTTTTATTTTTCTGTTTCTGTTTATTTAATTATGTTTCTATTTTTTAGTCTGTTTTTTTCTTTTTGTTTCTGTTTTTTTGTTCTTTTTTATTTTAATATGTTATTTTATTTATGTTTCTGTTTTTTATCTGTTTTTATTAATTCTGTTTTTTTATTTTTTTATCTATTTTTTTGTTGTTTTCTTTTTTTAATATGTTTTTATTATTATTTATGTTTCTGTTTTTTGTTATGTTTTTTTTATTATTTTCATTTTTGTTATGTTTTTTTTTATTTTTGTTTTTGTTATTTTTGTTATTCTATTTTAATCTTCTTTTTATTATTTTCTATTTCTATTTTTTAATCTATTTTCATTATTTCTGGTTTTTTATTTTTAATTCATTTTTACTATTTTTGTTTTTTTGTTTTCCATTTCTAATTGGTTCTTTTTATTATTTCTGTTTTTGTGTTCCTCTCTATTTTATTAATTAATTATTCTTTTTGGTTTTATTTTATTTTATTTGTTTTACCTATGTTTTTATTTGTTGTTGTTAAAATAGATTCTAGTTGTTTTTTTTTTATATTTGTTGTTTTAAAATTGATTTCGACACTAATATTTTCATTAATTTTATTTCAGCCCCAATAATTCTAATAAT
>JASKGM010029390.1:0-26242 GCA_034509205.1 Ceratonia siliqua | reverse complement strand
TTTGACTCCCAAATTCAGCCTATCATTTTGGTCCTTGTTTCTCCTTGAATAAGTCTTATTAATTGGTGGCCTAACATCTTACCCAAACATCAGTATGAATGATTTCGAAACATTGCAAAGCACAGCTACTTTCTGAAGGAAAAGATAGTGATTTACTTTTTTTAAGTTTACATGAAGCACAATCAAATGACAAAGAAACAACATTTGTATTATTCAAAGAGCCATGTCTCGTAAGGTGAGACAAAATAATAGGATTGGGATGTCCTAATTTCTTATGCCAAATGTGGTCATTATTAGCAATAGCAGTACAACCAAAAGAAAGAGAATGAGAAATAAAACACGACTAAAGAGGAAAAAGGCATCCTACTTTAGGCCCCTTCGCGATCACTTGCCCCAATGATGGATCCTGCACACAACAAACGTTATTATCAAAACGGACAGTATAGTTGTCCTCCACCAACTGGCTAATAGAAATCAAATTGGAAGATAATTCAGGAGACACAAAAACATTGAAAAATGAGGATCCCAACTTGCCAACTTTAGTAATGGAAAGTGTACTACTATTGGTTGCTTGAATATGTTGTGGTCCATCATACTTATGAACATAATGTAAAGGTGCCGGATCACCAGTCATATGGTTTGAATCACCAGAGTCAATCAAACAAGGAAGGGATGAAATAGATTGCTTACCCTGGAGATCAAGAGCAGATAGAGCAAAAACAATCATATGTTGAACCTGCTTAAGTGTAACTACAGTGGAAGAGGAAGAAGGGACAATTGTCGACCCTTAGGAGTGATGACCATATTGGACTGAACAGTGTTATGAGAGGTTGAGGCCGAACGATTTTGAGAGCACACACGACAATCCGCAATAATATGACCTTCCTTCTTGCAATAATTGCAAATTTTTTTGTTGCAATGTTTCGCAATATGGCCAAATTCCTTGCAACGATAACAATGTTTCGAATATTGCCCCTTCACATGAGCAGCATATGCCATATTGGCCTTCTCAGTATTGACATTAGTCGAAGTAATGCCATGTTGTGAGGCAATCTGCTGTTCCTCATGCAGAAGTTCCCCTAAACAAACATTCAAAGAGGGTACCAGATCTCTGTTTATCAATCCAGCACAAACATTTTCAAACTCAGGCCATAGTTTCATTAGAAATTGATCTTGTTGAGTCTCATAATGAACTTCTTGCAAAGCAGCAAGAGCTTATTTGGGAACTTTAGACTGCACTATCCCAGAATAATCATTCCATAAATTCATAAAGTATGTGTAAAATTGTTCAATCAACTAACTCCCCTGAAAGAATTTACCGATTTCCAATTCTAGTGGAAATTTACGTGCAGAATTATCTTGATAATAAATTTTTTTAAGATAATCTCACATGTACTTAGCTGTGGTGAATACTGTTAATCCTTAGGATCATTAGTCAGAGGACTGGAAGATCCATTCAAATGACTCCACAATTCTTTCCCTTTGAGAAACATTCTAAATTGAAATTCCCAACTTGCATAACTTTTCCTATTAAATCGAACCATAAAATTAATTTTGTCTTATGCCATGACTATAATATTAAATCACAACCCAATAAGATAAGGCCCTTAACGAAATATCCACCAGAAAATAGACAAGCCCAATATGTCCTTAGCCCAAAAAAAATAAAAGAGCCCAAAAATTGAATCCAAACCAAGAATACCTACAGCACCCAAATTACCAAGTGAATCAAAAAAATACCAAAAGTTCACTAGGTTACCGAGAATGAGATTCATGAGATTCACCAAGTTGTTGCACATCTGGTTTCACCAAAAATTCACGTTGGTTCATCCGAAATCACTAGAAATCACCCCAACAATGGCACCAAAAATCACTGAGAATCACAAAATGAACGAAAGCACTAGAAAACACCTAGAACTACCGCCAACCACAGTGGGTAAGCCCAAAATCACCAAGAATCACTCTACTCTGGATGCTACACTTCCGAGAGCTATAGAGGAGGATAAAACCCACCCACGAGACCAAAGCCAAACCACACCAGAGAAAATTACAACTAAAATGTGGTAGGCTCTGATACCATGACACAATTTTAGTTTCTGATTTGAATGCCTCAAACAAGTGGACTGATCTTCATTATATATCCAAAGGAACCCTAATTACATCCTACAAATTATCCTCAAATCTTTTATAGTTACGGCC
Source organism: Ceratonia siliqua (assembly GCA_034509205.1). NCBI lineage: Eukaryota > Viridiplantae > Streptophyta > Magnoliopsida > Fabales > Fabaceae > Ceratonia > Ceratonia siliqua. The sequence goes on along the minus strand of JASKGM010029390.1, from coordinate 24,043 downwards.
TTATAATTACAAAATTACAGCCTTATAAATGCAAATAAATTAGACTAATTACAGGGAAAGACATAAATATAACGTTGATTAATTACAAAACTTATAGACTAACAGTCATGTTATCAGTAGCTCTTGAGTCAATGACCCAGTTATAAAATTTGGAGGAAAGGCAAGCAATGAGTTTATCCATTGGGCAAGAGTGGCTATGGAGGAGGAACCTTGCTGAGAAGCATAAAATTGAGTAACGCAAGCATACTCATCTGCAGAGATAGTCATTTGCTGCTCAGTTTTAGGCCCAGATAGAGTGGGTAACAGGCCATCATGTGAGGCAGTGTTAGCATATCACAGGCCATCATTTGCTGCTCAGTTTGCACAAGTCGCTGGTCACATGCCACGACTTCCTATGCGCCACAATAGAAGGAGAGAAGAGAAGAAAAGAAAGAGGCTTTAACGGAAATAAGAAGAGGGAAGGGGCTCTGATAACATGAAATATAAAGGTAGAAGGGATTGAGAGGAGTTGAACAAGCCATGAAACCACCCTCAGTGGCTGACCAATGTATATATTAGATTAGGATTATTTTACAAAGTACAATGACACATTTACCCTTACAACAATACAACAATTACCACACTGTCCTAATACCCACTAACAATACTTAAAGAGGAATGGTTTTATGATATCAACAAGAGTTTTAATGGATGCAGTTAAGGCCCCTTCACGTAGACATCCAAGAGTGTAAGAGAACTCAATTAACTGTGCTTGGGCAAGTTTGAAACCTATTATTTCTTTTCGTAAATCCAATGGCAAAGCAGGAATCTGCAAATCGGTCTGCCTCAGATTGAAAATTTGAAATGCCAAGAGAAAGCATGCTCTGAGTTATGAGGCAGATGAATGCAAGTTTCCTGAAAGCCTTTTTTAGTAGCTACTGTATTTATGCCCAACATTAATCTGAACATTTATTAAAAAATGAAAATTTTGATTGAAAAGAAAATTAGTATGTTTTTTGGAGTTTGTGTTCTTAAATTTTTGAGGTGTTGCTTCCTGTTTTTCAAAGTTAAATTAAAGTGCGATAAATTCAGGACTACTTAGTTGCACAAACTATTATTATAATGCTCAATTACTCTAAATTAAGTCAAATATACAAGTGAGTTTCCTGTATAATTGCTTTCTAAATTAGTATGTCTTTCTCATGTAATTGCTGTAACAAGGTTTTGATGGTCACTGTTTTCTTCGGTGCCTTGTTCAGATTAAGCACATTCTGTTATAGTAACACATAACTTCATCTTGCAACTTTATGTATCTCTTCTACAGGATTGAAGGAGCAGAAATCAATAAGAGCCTTTTGGCTTTGAAGGAGTGCATTCGTGCTCTTGACAATGACCAGATCCATATTCCATTTCGTGGAAGCAAACTTACAGAAGTTCTTCGTGACTCCTTCGTTGGCAATTCAAAGAATGTTATGATCTCTTGTATATCTCCAAATGCTTCATCTTGTGAACATACACTTAATACCTTGAGATATGCAGATCGGTATGTGTTCCCCATAATCAGCTTAACAATATATTTCATAGCAAGTGTCTCTGTACATATTAACCTATAGGTCATTATAATATAAACAGGGTTAAAAGTCTATCTAAAAGTGGGAATCCTAGAAAGGACCAGGCCCCAATTTCAGTATCACAAACTAATAAGGAGGTTTCTTCCACATCATCCCTTCCAGCTACTGCTGGTGCTGGTGCTGAGGATGTTAATGATCAACGTCAAGAGGTAAAAATAATGATGGATATGGGTAAAAGATTTGTGGAGAAGGAAAATTCTTTGTACAACTCTGCTGCTGAAGCTGACAAACAGCCATCAAGTTTTTTGTCGAGTCACCTGTTAAATGGGCGACAGGAAAAAGGCTTGGCTTCTGCCTCAATGGACAGGGAGAGGTTTGAAGTGAAGAATTTTTACAGTGATTCTACCAATCAAAAGATGAGCACTTATTCCCAAAACTCAGTTGATACAGATGAGAAAGTGCAAAAAGTCTCTCCCCCACGAAGAAAAGGGTCTAAGGATGAGAAGTCTGAAAGGTATGCGAACTCACTGAAACGGGTTGCCAATGGGTCTGATTTCTCCAGCACAAGCTCCAAGCAGCAGAGCACTGGGAATTATAACACAACCATTGGATCTAGGCAATATGAAGAAGAATCCACTCCCGATGGAAATATCAGCGCAATACTTGAGGTTTGTCAAATATGTGAACTTCCTTCTTTATCACTGTTCAGTCGAATGCAAAACTTTAACTTGTGCTTCCTGTTTAATTTCTTTACTGTACTTTTTCAGGAGGAAGAAGCACTAATTGCTGCTCATAGGAAAGAAATTGAGGACACAATGGAGATTGTTCGTGAAGTGAGTGATTGCGTGTTTTTCTTTATGTTAAAAATGTGAAATTGAGTTTCCAATTGCTTTTGCATGGTCACTTCTGGACTTGAGTTTTGGTAACACCCTTTAGTATATATATTCAGGGTTTATTATTGTCTTAGTATAACGATATTTGGATTTTGGACCTTGACTGTTTTTAAGCCATTGCCCACAGTTGTAAATGTTATGCATTCTTGTATATATAGCTTGCATGGACAACATGATGGCGTTAAAAGATTTTTTTTTAAAAGGCTTCTGGGTATTTAAGGAATGCTCTGTTATGACAACTTATTAGTGTGTCACACTTGTTTAACGTTTGTTTCTCTTCTGAGTATGTGAGCAAGTAAATAATGTTTTTCTCGGGTGTATTACCTGATATTTTCTTTCTTTTTCTTCTTCACTAACTTCCTTCTGCCTCTTTTTTGGGTATAAAAGATGATGCAGCTTGTGATGTAGTTGTTGGCTGTGACAATACTTTTATATCTAGTAGTAGAAGGAAGATGGTTTGAATTTTCAATGTTTATTGTTCGTGCTCATGTTATTCTGCTTTGGTTTCCAGGAAATGAAACTCTTGGCAGAAGTGGACCGGCCAGGAAGCCTTATTGACAACTACGTAACTCAATTGAGCTTTGTGCTTTCTCGCAAAGCAGCTAGTCTCGTAGGTCTTCAAGCTCGCCTTGCAAGATTCCAACATCGATTGAAAGAACAAGAGATACTCAGTAGAAAAAGAATGCCCCGTTAAGAGAATTTTTCTCTTATTTAATGATGATATGTATGTTCTCAAATATAAGTTTTCTCTTGTTCTTTTAGCAATATAGCGGAGCCTTTTTTTTTAATGTTGATATAATTTGATCTTTTGTTGGATATTCAAATTTTCTTAAATTTATATTTGTTTCTTGTGTAATATTGTGGTGGTCCATATGCCGTTGCAAAGTTGGTGCAATAAATGTGGAGTCGTGGAGAAATGTTAGTCTTACGAGCAATGCTAGTCACAACAAACTTATGTGTCATATTGTTATATGTTGCTAATAGATATGTTTGTTATTCGTTCTACAAAGCAATAGGTTGGTGTAGTGGAAGCTAAACTCACAACTAAAGGTACTAGAGTTCTAAATCCAACTTGAACATTTTGTAAAGAAAACTTGCAGCGACAAGGTGGCATCATTGGCAACATATTGCTTTGACCACAAACCGCATTAGTTTGCCTTGTTCTTGATCGGTCCTTGCCAGTTTGATGATTATTTGAAATTTTATTAAGGGCTGAATCAGACATTCAACTGGCCAGTCCAATCTAGTTTTCAAAACAATATTAAAACAATCCATAGTAAATATTTTAATTTTGATTTTTGAAATAGATGAAAAGCATGTATTAAATTAAGACACTCCCCTACCCGCCCACACGTAGGAGAGTTTTTTAATTTTTTTTAATTTTTTAAGTTTTTTTAAATTTTTTTTTATTTTTTAAAATTAATTAAATATTTATTATATTATAAATATTTTTTAAAATTTTTTAAGATTTTTTTATTTTTTCAAAATTTTTTAAGTTACCTGAAATTATTTTAAAAAATTCTGAACAAAATATAAAAAAATTCAAGAAAAAATATAAAATTATTTTAAAAAATTCTAAAAAATATACATGAAATACAAAATATTTAATTAATTTTAAAAAATAAAAAAATTTTAAAAAAACTTAAAAAATAAAAAAGGGAACAATAACCTAGCCCCCTTTGTAATTTCATTACTTTAATTATATGCCAATAGTTCCCTTCAATACAGATTAAGTAATTGTTATTATCAAAACTTTTCAAACACAACTTGGGTACCTGAACTTTTTCATCATTAACAATTTCAATCATGTTACGTTGAGTACGGATGATTACATGACTGGGCACAGATTTACTAATATATTTTCACCCACGAAGCCAACTGCTACATGGTTCGAAGTAATCAAAGATTATAGACTGTATAACCTCGCATCATGCAGAATCAGAGTACCCATAATTATGAATTCTTTTTCATTGTCCTCAATTCCCTCAATATTAAAAACTTTGACAATACGATTGTGCAATCATAATGCAAACTAAGTAGAATACGAAGCAAATCGATATATGCACACAAACAGATGTACCAGACACCAAAAAGGAGGAAGCAGATTTACCATTACATAATTAAGACCTCAGGATCAACCCTTTAAAAAATGCCTCATCTAATAATTCACTCTTGCATAACATTTACAACCTACCGAATCTGCACTAACAACATACCATACCTGGATACCAAGACTATATTTTAAGTCAGTCAAGTCTCCAATCTAACAAATGGCAGAACTCTAGAATGGCTATTGTCAAGATATTGACAGAAGTGAAGGAAGCTTCATCATGTCTGCCAACTTGATATTAATGACTTTATGAATCTCATTTACGCCAAAAATCTTATCAATGACAAAGTAATAGACTACTCGTGAATGGCATAGCACTCCTGCTCAGTCAGCTTTCAATCTCAAGATCTCCTTGGCTGTTCTAAGCCGGAAGTAAGGCATGTGCTCCTACAAAGAATGGAAAAGAGGCATTCAGTTCTGCGATGATATTAAAAATAGTAGCCATAAAAACAAGGCTCCCTCAGCCAATCTGATGAAACTCCAAATGTATACATGTTAAAGCGGGGAAACTTTGGTATTGGATTAAGTTTCGTCACATCAAACACCTTTGGAAAATAGTACACCCATTTTGAAGAATTTGAGAAATTTCAAGCAATTGAAAAAAGAAAATCAGTTCAAGGTACGTTTTGCCCTGAATTATTCTTGGCAGCAACATAATAGATATTAACATAGAGAAAATACATTCCTTATGGAATAAGGTGAATAGCTACCAAGTTATTGACTTCAAAAGAAGGAAAGTGCTTCGACATAATAGGAAAGTATTTAGAAAACAAAAGCATAATTTTCCTGGTAGAAATTGAATGCTTCATGTCTTACCTGGTTGAAACAAAGCCCCAAGCCTCTGCTATAAAAGTCGGCATATTTTATCATAAACATCCCACAATCAAACCTGTTCACATATAAACTTCTGTTTTAAAAATAATTCACCCACAACTGCAGCATACTTGAACTGTAAAGAACTGCAACACACCATAAATAATAGGGTATGTTTGGGAGTATTGTAGGAGGGGGGAGTGAAGAGGGTCATAATTTGTAAAAAGTAAATATAAACCTTAGAAGAAATGGTGAAGAGAATGAAGAGGATAAAATAGTAAATGTATATTTAAATAATATCTCTCCCCTCACTCCATTTATTAAAAGTTCCAAACAAGATTTTATCCACAGTCCCACTCCACCTTTTCCCTTCCCCCTCCCTCCTCCCTCTCCCAAACAATCCCCTAGGGAGTGCTAGAAGGGATGAAAGGAATGAAATTTGATACATCCCTTATTTTCATTCCTTCCAATTTCACTCTGACCAACCACACCATTAAAAAACTCTTCCAAGACTGTGTCAAATAAAGTCACAATATTTCTATTTAGAACTTTTACATAAATGCAGAAAGCCTTTGTCTAGTGACTCATTTTATGATCAAGTATCAGTTTCGGAAATTGAAAAGCTACTTCTAAAAATGAGCACTGCCAAATTATTGTGCTTTGGCCGCCAAGAACTGCGCTTTAAAAGTATTCATCATCACTAATGACTCCATGGTATTACCCTTGGACAAAGATTTAAACGGGCACAAAGTCAGCCCCTAGAAATTAATTCAAGTCCAAATGATATCTCAATGACAAGCAAACAAGAAAATAATAGACAGATAGAGATTCAAGAAAGTGGAAAATAAGGTCAATAACTACATAAATATTTTTTTTTTTTTGAAAGTGTCTGTGGCCTTCTAAAAATGAAAATTTCTCTCGTGTATTCAAACTTCTCCCATTCATTTATTCACTCCCTTAATTTTTTTTATTTGTAATCTATACAGTTATATTTTAAATTTCAATTTTAAGATCTTTTGTTTTGTTTGGAAAAGGTTCATTGAACCAAGAAAGCAATTTGAGCCAATAAGATATAACTCATGCTTGAGGATTCTTTTATTAAGAGGAATTTATTAGGTTCTGCTTTCTATAAAAGAAGATATGCTTTTATTTTTCTTATTTTTAAAGGATATTCTTTTGAAAAGTAAGCACTTACCACTACTTATTTCCTAATAAAAAATTCTTGCTCATTTTTTAAATTTGTAAGAGTGAAAAGTTCAGAGTACAAACCCATTCTCCTGCTCAGGAAGGTTTTCTACAAATTCTTTTTCCCAAGAACTTACATCAACATCTTTTCCAGTCTTGTCCTTCACTTCATCTACGAAATATCTAGCCTGGGATACCATAACAATAAACATTAGAAAAACTTTGCAAAAGCAAATGCAAACACACACGTCATATATCTTTTATCAACTTCCTTTTTAATTATTTCCTGCAGGTGATGGGATAATAACTCAAGCCCGTAATGTAATTTGTAATCTTGACAGAGCCAGCAAAACTACAAAAATACAAAGTTTCAAAATGTGTGTCTCCATAACTTACAAAACATGACATTAGCCATGGTGGCCACCTCCAGTGTTTTAAAAAGTGCAGAGCCACTTAGGCACCAAAGGCTCTTAGGGACAGGTGCAAGACACAGGCCTATGCCAGATTAACGCAAGGTCACACTCATTTGGTGTGTAAGATTTAAAAATAAACAACACCAATTTACAACGGCATAATAAAGCAAGGAACATTTTTCAAGTAACATATGATTAAATCTTAGAATACTTGTAAATAGAGCAAAATATTGAAGATATTTCAAAATTACAATTAATCAGAGCTAATTAATTTTTGAAAAAAAAAATATATATATATAAATTTATATCTACAATGCATAAATCAATCATCTAAGCATTAAAACTCAGTTTCAAAATCAAATATTACAGTCAAGCTTCCAAAACAGAGAACTTTAAGCAGTAAAAGTAATTTTTTTTAACTGTCTAGTTCCCTAATTTTATAATTCTTTCTTGGTTTATCTATAAATTTCATTTTGATTTCTCTCAATTTAATTTCACGCAAGACCTTCAGTTTACTTTCTAATTAACAAATTTTATGTTTCTTCTATTTCCTTCCTTTTCTTTGTCAGCTTGTTGCCTGAATTACTCTATCTATTCTATCATATTTAATCTGTTTCCTTTTTTTTTTTACCAAACTTAATTGTTTATTTTTCTAATCTACCATATTATATTGCTTATTACTGAATGGGGGCAGTACAGACACATTTATCATCTTTGAACTTCATCAGTTGTAAATATGTGGCTTCACAAATGAAAAAACAAAATTTTAAACCTATCAAACTGAATCTACTGCATTGGAGTTAAGCTTGCTTCAACAACTAGCTTGACAAACGAGAATGAAGATTAGTTGGCTTGTTTTGAATTTGAACAGACCTGAGATATTAGTTAGCCACAGCTCTAGCTTACACTAAGGGGACTTCTTTTTTTTTTTTTGGTTAATTTGCTCCGACTGGGTTTGAAATCGCAACCTTCAGCCCTGACAATGACTTCAGTAGCACTGAGCTATAAGCTCATTGGTCACTAAGGGGACTTCTGAACTATAGTTTCCAATTATTGCAACAAGAAAAAACAAACAACTAATAAACAAAAAGGCAGGAACAAAAAGCCAGTGTCCTAAAAATCAAAAAGCAGGACTGAAATTTTGCTTTTAATGTATTTACACGTGGCTTCCTCCAAGAATCTATTCTAGATAAGAACATAAATGTCTATTACACTTATTTAATAAAGACCAAAGACTTTACCAGCACTTTCAGCACTCGGGTATCCATTCCTTTCATTGAGTCAAGATACTGGAATTTCTTATCTTTCTTATTGATAATAGCCAAGCACCAATGGATCTCTTTATGGATTGGTACAAATATCTGGGAAGGATAACAGTTAAAAGATAAGTATGAAAACCAATTTAATTGGTTATAGGAAAATGAAAATTGAAGAAAAAGGTTGATATATTTACTTTATCACATTCAATTAGGCTATATCCCAACTTCCTTTGGGTGGTCCATCTTCTCACAGATTTGAAATCATAACCACTCCTGCCACTTATTAACTGGCCATTAACATTCAAAATTAAAAGCATCAGCATCTGACCAACATGACTAAATTACATCAAATACAGAGAAAAAATTTTATATGTATAAAATTTCTTTTTTTTCCCTTTATGGCTTGGATGGGGTGTTAAGTTCATAAGATTAACCTGAACCAAACATAATGAGAAAGTCTATAAAGAATAAGAGAAATCAAATGCAAAGTGAACAAATTTTGGAAATTGGAGCACTTGCCCAAACTTCCCCTTTCTTTCAACCCCACTGGAGAACTAAGATTTAAAAATAAAAGAGAAAAGAAGTAAACTAACAAAAATATACAGGAATCAGAGACTACTGATAATTAATAGCACATATAAAATTAATTATGAAGGTTATGATGATAAATACTACAAGCAATTAAGAGTTTATGCCATTAAAATTCAATTGGTTTCATGAAAAATAATATGTCAGATATAACCTTTCTAATTTCTTTGGAAATTTGGAGCATCAATCAACCAACAATATAATATAATTTTTTATTTAATACAAGAGTCAATGGACAATAATTTCCTGGGCAATGGAACAAAATCCTTCAAGAGGAGGAAAATGGCTTCCTCTTTTTAAAGGTGTAGATCATCCTAAGGTGGAATTCATTTTTTCACACCAAAGTCAACACTGAATAATCATGCAAAGGGTACTATTTTCAAAGATAACATATTCGACGGAAAATGTTTCTGAAGCTTATTCCTTAGAACACATTTCCCATTATTATTTTATTTTCCATGAAAAATATTGAACCTAACAGAGATCTAATACCAGTAAAACTATATTTCAGAAAATTAAGAAAGCACGGTGTACATGGGCATGTGTTTGTGTGTGCGCACTACAAAGGATGAACATGATGGTGAAAACAAGTGACCCACCTTTTTGTAGAAAAAGGTATTGAAAAAATGACATTTCAGAAACTTCTGCGGTTCTCTATTTTCCCTCTCTTTCAACAACTCAAGGTACACATTTATCACCTGCAAAAGTAAAGTACAGGATCACTGAATCTCAAGGTGCACCAGTTTCAAGTCATGATATAATTGGATGCCAAATCAGTTATTCAGGAAAAAGTAAACATTTAATAAGAAAACAATATCACCTCATCATTTAACCATGTACCCGGCCTAAGGCACTTGAAAATTTCTCCAGTTATCTCAATGTTTGAATTCTCATGGGCAACCAAGACTTTCTTCCTGTAGAAGCCAGCACTCAATGAGCTATAGTACAAATTAAATGTATTTCAACAACATATAGCCTAAGTATCAAACTATACGGGTTGGCATTAAAGGCACGAGCAACTTCAGCTTCTTCCTCCATTGTGAGAGGGGCAAAAGGTTCACGCGGTACTTCCTGAAAGCCATAGAAGCACATAGGTAACTTACAATAACATTTATCCTGCTTATCACGCCTTAACCAATGCACTACTAAGCATTAGTTATATAAAAAAGATGAAATAGAATATAATAAAGAAACACACTTTCAAGAAATAACGCCTAAACAACCAGAAATATAAAGATTGGCCCGATAAAAAGTTTTCACCTCTACTGGTTCCTTCTTTGGATGCAAAGAATCAAATATGGACTTGCGTTTCTCATTTAGTTCAATTTCAAAGCTCAACCTTTTCAAAATGTCTGTTCGCATTCCAGTAGCCTCAAGCAACTTTTTGTATGCATGTACACTTGAAACATCACGCTCCGGACTTAAAGATAAAGATTCCAAAATCTTCCCAGCATTATCCACCTTCAAATTACTATTAGTCAACTCTGAAACCACTGATGAAGTTGATTGCTGCTGAAGGCCACCATCTACAACCTTAGTTTCCTGTATTTCAGTCACAACCCCAGCACTCCCTTGCCTCCTCTGGTCCGTTACCACAGAGCGCCCTTCCCGCCCATCTTCTATAATCTCAACCTCCTCTATACTAGAATCTTCCGAAACAGCATCCTTTTGGCTATCAGTATCCACTTCTATCACCTCCTTTCCCTTTTCCAAGTAACGGATTGAATCTAATGCAGACTTTTTCGCTTTTGTGTACTTGTAACTCAATATATTTCCCATACCGTTGCTCGTCACCTTCTCGATAATCCCACTTGTCCTCCACTTCGATTCTCTGTTTGAACTCGTTGACAAACCGAATTTACGTGAACAAGGGGCGAGTAGCTCCCTAGCCAATGGTGGCTTCGCTTCAGGGTAACGGGAAATTCTTGAAACCGTACTATTCGAGGATAATACGGATTTGGTGGGGCTCTGGGGCATGAAAGAGAATCTGAGTCTTTTCGATTTGCGAAAATCTGAAGAATTCGGGGATGAATACGTGTGATTCACGCTCAGGCATTCTTCGGCGCGCTTACGGTTGCTAGTTCTGGCACCCATTGATCGACCCGGAATAGCAGAGCTCTAGAAATACACAACCCATTTAAGAACAAGCATATCTAGTGATAACCAGCATGTGAATTTTGTAAATTAGGGTTTTTGGGATGACGGGCTGAACGAGCTAGCAAAACCCTAGATGAAAATGCAATTCAATACAAACCCTACGGTTTTTGAAGAAGCTGCAAAATTATCTGAAGAAGGGTCTTTGGATGATGGAACCGTTTGAGAGACTCAAAGCCAGAGTCGCCTGAAAGGGAGCGCGTTTGAGACAGAGCCCACATAAATGGTGAGAAAATTGAAGGGAAAACTACAGGAGATTCACTCGCAGGGATAAAATGCGATTCCAATTCCAGATTTGAGTTGGTATGCCTCTTCTTCGTGATTTTGATCTGTTGAGCCACCTTTCCAATTGAAAATTTTCCACGAGGGTTGCAGATCCTGAAGGGGGGGTTTGGCTTTTTGCTTTCGCGGCACAAATAGAACAATCTTTGAAAATTTTGTTACTTATGTTAGTCAAATACAATTCCACTGCCCAAAGTGAAATTTCAAATTTTGGATTTTCAAATATTTTTTAAATAAAATTTTTATTATTTTATAATATATTATTATATTTAATTCATTGGCCATTTTTACATTGTTATTTCTTAATTTTAAAATTTTAATTAAGAAACTAATTAATAACTCAACTATCAAACTTTTTAATGTTGACTCATTTTCTAATTTAATGAATATGATTCATAAAATAAAATATTAAAAAAATTGTTATACATCAAGTTGCCATTGAAGGACGAGTAATACTCTTTTTTTACAAATAAAATTTAAGTCTTACAAAACTTTTTTAAACAATTAATGTCACATCATCATTGACTCATGCTAACGCTTTTTTTATCATGTGTTTAGAAGGAGTCTTGTTTGAAAAAAAAAAAAACATAACTCTTACATAAATGAAGGGCGGCAGGTAAGTTAAAAAATTTTTATATTTTTTTTGATTTTTTTTAAAAAATTTTTTATTTTTTAAAATTAATTAATTAAATTTTATATTATAAATTTTTTAAAAAAATTTTGAAGATGTTTTTGTATTTTTTATAAAATTTTTTAAGTTACAAATAAATAATAAAAAAAATTATAGATAAATAGTAAAAGAAATGTAAAAAAATTTAAGAAAAAATTAAAAAATATTTTAAAAAATTCTAAAAAATATATATAAGATAAAAAATATTTAATTATTTTTAAAAAGTAAAAAAATTTAAAAAAAACATAAAAAAAAAAAAGAAGAGTTAGGGTGTAGCATAAAAAAATCCATATAGTATAGTTCTAAAGTTACACTGACACCCTTTGGAAATTTAGGCATTTACCCTTAGTGTGCTGTATTATTAAATATAATAGTATAAGTTAATATAATTTAATATTATATTATATTTGATAAATATAAAAAATTATATAAATTTATATAATTAAAATTTTTTATATGGTAATTATTATATAATAAAATAGAGAGAGGTGAAATAAGGTCATATAAGATTGAATATGATAAAAATTTGATTGTTTTGACTAAAGTATTTTTAGATATAAGAAAAAGGTATTATATTTATCATAATTATTTTTTAGTCAGTTTTTACAAAAAAATATAAAAATAATATGAAATTTACCTAAATTATTTTTTCCTATTTTAACACAAAATAATATCTAAAAATATTATTAATTTATTAAAAGTATGTATTAGTCTAATCTTTATATAAAAATGTCGAAGTTGTGAAAGATTATAAGAGTATTTTAGTCAAAATAGTCAAATTGTTATCTTATTTAATTTTGTATGGTTCATAAATAAATAAATGATAGGATTATGTTATATAATTTATTGTGTCATACATTATCACAATAAATATAAGATAATATAAAAATTTATTAAATAAATAATTTATACCATATTATTTAATGTCTCTTATATAATCCAGACGCACCAAATGTGGAAGCTAGCATTGCATATTAGTCATGTTCATTAATATTTGGTTAACCAACTAATCGCAAAGAAAATAAACTTGCTTTCAATTTGTTATACCCTAATTATTTATCCTTATAAAATGTTTCCCGTAAATTATAGTTACTGTTCCTTGAGTTTTGATCTTTTGACTCTTCCTTCTCCATTAGTTTAAAAAATAATACTCTTTACTAGCACTGAAAATATGGCCTAGCCCGACTCAATCTTCTTCAGGCTTTAAGAAAAATGGTTAGAGCTTGGGTTGAATCTTTTTTATCGGGCCTATATTTAAATGCTCTAATATAATCATATAGAGTTTTAGGACCTAAAATGGCTTAATTAAAAAATTAATAAAAATTAATAAAGTATACAAAAATTAACTATAAAAGTCAACAAAAACATATTTTAAATTATTCAAAATAAGTATATATCAACAAAAATAAATTATCTATAATAAACAATAAGTATAAATTTTTAAAAAAATAATATTATAAAATTATCCTAACTCAATATTATAAATTAAAACATCTATCAAGTATTATATTTAATAATGATATTTGAATTATTTTATATGTTACATCTATTTTATCTTTTAGATCATCAATATCTTCATTTATTATCCAAAAAATAATAATATTTTTAATATTATGACACATCCATATATTATTTAAGATAAAAAATTTAAAAATTACTAAAAAACAAAAAATTCAAGTAAAAGGATCAAGCTCAATCTGAGGAGGGCTAACCTAAATAGGCTTAGCCCTAGAGGATCGACGCTGGTAAATTAAGACCCTAACTCTATCTAATTCCTATAAAAGCATGACGGTTTGTCAAATCGGTGGGTTCACAATTAACGATGTTATCTTTACTCTTAAATCTTAATAAGTTTCTATTATTTTCAAAGTGGAAGTACAAGCTCACAAAAAAAAAAATCTGAGTTTTTTTTTCTTAAACTTTTATTTTATTAGCATCATGTGGGCTTGTTAAAAACTTGAAACTTTAGATAAAAACACCTGAATTTGTACAAAACAAATGAAGAGTGAAACAATTGAGAAGAAAATTACCAAATTTAATAAAAAACTTTTTGCTTGCTTCTAGAATTTCACATTGAATTCCTATATGAATTTTTTTTTTTTAAGTTGAGTATGAGTAAAAGTAAGTGACAATACAAAGTTTAATATCTAATATTTCATAGGACAGTTTTAGAATACATAAAATGAGAATACTAACATTCTAATAATTCTAAACATAATATATGGTTTGCCAAGAATAAGCTTTTGACTTTTTCGCAATTTTATTTTTATTGGGAATGAGAAGATTCTTTTAATTTATTTATAATGTATTCATTATTCAATTAAAAAAATTAGGCATTCCATAATAAAAAGGAAAATGACAAAATTATGCTTATTTTTAATAAAATAGAAAAAGTTAAGGCTAAATTGAGAAAAGTATATTGCAACTTGACAGAGAGTTTAACAAATGTTAGATTTAAAGGTAGAAAATATCGTTTCTTAAACTAAAAGAAGAATGAATGTAAAATGCCAAAACTTAAGGGGAAGTAAAAGAGATTAATCATCTTATTTTACTCAAAACATTGACTATACTGGGAAGTAAAAGATATTAATATAATTTCAATTCAAACATGCGCTTAAGGATATGTAATTTGTACGCACTATTCTTGACCAAACAAATTGAAATATTTTTTATAGGTTGAGTTAAACTACACTAATCAATAATATGATTTTGATAGATCCACGATATAACGTGATACTCATTAATTAGTATGGTAAATATAAACCTAGTAAGGAAAAAAAAAAAGAATTACTATCCTACCCAAGGCAAAGTATTGCTAGTTTACTCAATGTGAAACTTACCATGGAATAAATAATTATATATATATATATATATATATATATATATAATTTGTATAATTTATTAAAAAATATATACATATATATAATTTGTATAATTTATTAAAAATATATAAATAAAAATTAGAACTTGATAAAAAAAATATTACTCAAGAAAATATTTTATCTAACTTTATATGTTCTTAAGTAAAAAAACTTGTTACTTTCAAGGTCCATCTTTGTTTTAAAATCAAATAAAAACCTTAAAAAAAAGAGAACAAATATGAAAAACATTATATACATTTTTATATATTATAATAACAAAATATATATATGTAAAATAAAATAAAATATAATTAAAAATTTATAAAATGATAAATAATTAAATAAGTTTATCTAATTATTTTTTAATCATTTAAAATAATCAAGAATAAATTAAGTTGATTGTTGAAGTCAATGCTATCCATCATTCTTATTTTTTCAACTCGACTTGAGGAGTTAATTGTTGAATTTTTATTATCTTTATTAATAGAATTAAAATTATTTAATAACAATAATTAGTTAAAAAATTAAGAGGTAATTTTAAAATACCAAGAAAGAAGAAAAATAAAGAGATGAAAATTTTATCTAATAAAAAAATAATTTTTAATTTGATAAATAATTAATAAAAATAATAAATTTTAATTGGATAAGTAATTGAATTTAATTAAGAGTTTGAATAGACAATTTAAATATAAATTAGTAAAATGTTTAATTAAAATATTAAACAAGTTAATAAAGGGTACTTGTGAAAATTCAAAAAATAATTTGTTATAATAGAGTATACATTTAGGAGTACTAATAGTCTCACCCATAATTTAATCCACAGATGAATATTTTAGGTTTTTTTTATAATTTAATGAAAAATTTCGCATACATATTTAGATAAAAGATGTTAAAGGCATACTTTCTTAGAAAAAATAATCAAATAATAACAGGAATGATGCAAAAAATCTTGTCTGATGGGAAAAATTTTATAACACCATTTTTAACAATTCATTTGAGATTTCGAGATAATATTTTCAAAGTTAATATATTTTGTTAATTATAAATGAATAGCTTAACTATATTTGATAAACAAGTTGAGATCATATAATATAATCATTTAGTTGAACTTAAACAAAACAAATTTGAGAGTTTGAATATTTTGATGATTAAACTTGTGAACAATTTAGTTATTAATACACAATATATTTCAAACTAAATTTTTTTTAAGAAATATATTAATTATACGAATTTTTTATTATAATAAAAAAGACAATAATCTATAAGTTAAAAAAATTATAACAACTAAACCCATTTTAAATCTAATATTAATAATATTATTAACTTACATTAGTTACCTAATAATTAGTTAAGTGTCTAAAATTACCTTTACAAAAGAGGGAAAAAAAAGGTGCACTACCTCAAACAAACGGACCAAGACTATTCCCTAAATTCTCATCTTCCTTGTACCTTACCACATTCACTCTCCCATTCCCACCTCCATTGATACAAGTCATATTACAGTAAATATTAGAAAGGATGCCCCAATTCTTGATTGTCCATATCAAATAAGATGCCCCAATTCAAAATTTTCCCGAGAAAACTTTTACACCTGTAACAAAATTTACTTCACTGGAGTAGTGCGTTGAATATGGCATAGAGCTTGAAATAAATAAATTAATTTATTAAATAAATATATTTTTTACGCGCCAGGATCCCCTCATGGACATGAGGGGATCCTGTTCTCTGCCCACCCTTGGATTGGGTAGGCAGAGGAAGGGGCAGGGAAGGGGGCAGGACGAGCAGCCCCCTCCCACCCTTGGATGGGAACATGAACCTCATGGAACATGATGGAATCTTGGTCCATTTTTTACTTTCTCCTTGAGCCTCAGTTCTTCCTCAAGAGACAAAGTGCATAAGGTAGTATTTTGATATTCAGATTTACAAAGAATCTTGTGATACTCTGTTTTCCTCTCTTCATCTTAGAAGAGAAAACAACAAAAACTTGAGCTATTATTATCTAGAAACCTTTCTTTCTCAAATTCTAAAAACTTCAACAAAATTAGGCAAAGCCATTTCTTCCTTATGGATAACCTACAAATTAAGATGTATCATCGACACACTTGGAGCGATTTTAAAGCTAAATTTCATGCTTGAAAATTCCGAACACTCATTGTCCTCCTCATCTCACTCGTCTTCCCCACAAAAGCACATATTTCCCTTTTTCTTCTTTCATCAGTCACGTACTTCAAAACTCTATGACCATTTGAGAAAGTGAGTAAGAGAAATAAAAAGAAACATAGACTTTGTTAGAGAGAGTGAGTATTTTTTTCTTCTTTCATAAGAAACATAGACTTTGTTAGAGTGCAGAGAGAGAGAGATACGACTTCCGAGCTTATACAGAGAACATAAACCAGCAAAAACCTGAAAACCCATTTCAAATTCACAATGCCCTTTTAATTTTCTGAGAAAAATCTGCAAACCCCTCTCACATACCACGATGACTTCAAAATTCAAAGTGCCTTTCTCTAAAATCCTTCTTCTGACCCAAATTCCCAAACCCATTTCTGCTCGGGTCTCCACGAAGGTAGCCAACGAATTTACAGCGAGTAAGAAAGGGTCAAAGATAAAACTCATAAGGGAGAAAAGAGAGGGTGTCATGGTGAATATACTGTTACAATTTTTTAGTATGGACTGCATGTATGTTGGTTTTATAAAATTGATTGACATAAATCTAAGAGATAATTAAAATTTATATTGTGATCACAGATATTTTAAATTTGTGGGGACATTTGGTATCCATAATGTTTTTACATTTTTTAGAATGTTCAGTTGGAAAAAAACTTTCATTTGTTTGGCAGAAAGTTTGAAAAAATATTCCTTAAATGTAACTTTCCCCTGAAAACCACTTTCTGAAATCTACTTTCTTCAGAATTTGCAAATGAACCATTACATCCAAAACTCATGGGTTAAAAAGATTTTAAGAGAAAATAGAAAATTTGAGCATATTTTATTACCTAAATACTCCTATGATAATACCCTAAGTAAAAAAAATTAATTAATATGAGAATATAAAATTATATAATGATAGAATATAAAATAATTTTTATATTTTTGATAAATGTAATTTCTAAATTTGTTAAATATAATGATTTTTATATTTAATAAATATAATTTATTAAAATTAATTAATATGAGAATATAAAATTATTATTATAAAATATTTATAATGATAGAATTATTTATAATGCTGGAATTTTCTTGGTACATATATTATTTTACTTAATTTCTTTTTACTCAATTAAATGGTATTTTTCTAAAATTTACTTACATTTCTCAGAATATGTTACATGAAACAAACATAAGAATATGAATGTTGCATTTCATTCTCAGAAAAATTGAGTGGTAATCAAACACATTTTTTGAATTTACCTGAAATCTTATTTCAGGAATAAAACATTCTTGGAATGTAACTTTCTAATACTTAAAACATTCCTGGTACCAAACGCCCCCTATATACCTTGCTTGTATTGATATATTTGTCGTATTAGTATAGGTCCAATCCTATAGGCCCGTAATGGGAATGCTTATTAGAATTATTTTATTTTTATAAAATGTTAGATTCCCTCTCTACTCTTAACTAAACAAGAGAGGTTACTGATATTAGATCTTTGACTTGCCCCATTGACAGCTGCCTTTCTATATATAGTTAAAGAGGAAAACCTTGCTTGTCTGGATAGTTCTGAATTAGTAAGCATGTCAAAGATAGGTACACTCATAAATTAATTCTATAATTGGAGGTTTTATGATTTATAAAATTGACTAATTACGGATCCATTGGGAGATGGTTAAAGTTTATATTGTGATCACTATTGTTTTGGCCTTTATATGTCTTGTTGTATTGCTATGTTTGTCGGCTTAGTGTAGGCCCAATTTTATAAGCCCCGTAATGGGAGAGCTTATTAGATTATTTTACTTTTATAAAATGTTAAATCCTCTTTCCACTCCTAACTGAACAAGAGAGATTACTGATATATGATTTTTGACTAGCCCTATTGACAACCGTTTTTTTGTCTCGAGTTAGAGAGGAAGACATTACCTATCTAGATCATTATGAATCGGTAAGCATGTCAAAGACATGTACACTTGTAAGTTAATTCTATAAA
The DNA here is from genome assembly GCA_034509205.1 of Ceratonia siliqua. Taxonomy (NCBI): domain Eukaryota; kingdom Viridiplantae; phylum Streptophyta; class Magnoliopsida; order Fabales; family Fabaceae; genus Ceratonia; species Ceratonia siliqua. The sequence goes on along the minus strand of JASKGM010029390.1, from coordinate 5,120 downwards.
TGATGTTCTAAATTCATATAGGATATCAATTTTTCTTACATGTGGTATCAGAGCCTACTTGTATGGATTTAGAATCACAATTACGTTAAATCATAATTATGTATTTATATATAAATTATTGAGACTCCTATTTTCTTGTCTTGATCCTTTTTTTTACTTGAATATAATTATGAATACTTTTTTGGAATATTCAATGCACAAAAAAAAAAGGGAAAGAGGAATTTTGAGTATTTCGAAATAGTTGTTTTTGTGGGTTGTGTTTTGTGAAAATTTTGAGGAATTATTAGATTTCTTTTATTCAATTGATAAGTATTATTGTTTTGATTGTACTCTTGTAGTGGATATTTGACTATAATTGCACACAAAAATTAGAAGTATTTTAGAACCCTAACTACCTTATCTCAGTCACAGCTTTCTCAATGAATTTAACATGAATTTGTAGTTTAAATTCATTTTTTTATAGGGGTTAGTTTTTTTATTTGCTTCAAGACTCGTTTTTAGACTGAAATCGCTTTGAAAAACACTTGAAAAGACATTGCTGGAAGCTCAGTTTTGAGCTTCCATGGAGTCGAGTCAATGGTTTCCCTTCTCCTATTACCACTAGAGTTGCAAGACTTGATGAGACTACAATTTCCTTGTGCCACAAGGAGTCAGAATTATCTATTGACTAACTAGCTTGAGACCTAAGTTGTACCCTATTCCTAATCGAATTAGGAAAAGTTATCAACATAATAATTGTAGCTCTATCTCTTATCTTTCCAGATCATTAAGAATCGAATCAATCTCATTTGTATAGCAAATTTTATGCTGAAATTACTGAAGCTTGTCAAGGAAATAATTTCCTTATATAGTCTCAATTTCCAACTCGATTTTGACATTCATAATGTTCGATTTTGTATTTAGTCATGAAATATGAAATTGTGAAACTTTGAATTATCTTTTCAAAGTCATCAAGATTACATTATTTGGACCTCTAGGAAAATGTTATGCTCTAATTACCAAGAATGATCTAGATAGTAAAAAAAATTTCCAAAAATAGACAATTGATGCATTTGTCTGAGGTGTGGGGACAATTGTGTTAAAATACGGTGAAACTGGCCTCAAAGGGCTTTGGCCAAGTCGCATGTCCATATGGTAGTATAGGTCACTCCACGATTACTTCCAACAAAAAGCACGCATGCATGGTGGTGTTTGTGGCTCACAGGCTGCTCCAATTTTTAGCATATTGTTCCTCATTTAGTAATGGTCATTGTGGTATAAGTTTTCCTATTTTTCCACTGCGGCAAATTTTTTTTTAAAGGCCATAATTGAGATTTTGTTACAATTATATCAGTTAATATAGACTAGTAAAGGTACTTGGTGTGTAGTACTTCATTCTGAGAGTTTTATTTATGAGCATGCAAATTTGTGTGCTAATTGATTGGGCATTTAAAGTCATGAATTTTAGTTCTATAAGTTTGTATGAATATATTCTTACCAAAGTGGTTTTATTCATATTAAATTTATAAAATTTATTTTTTATGATAATTCCTAGTTATTGCATATAATCATCTGTCCAAAGGGGATTATTGTGTGTTTTAATTTAAGAATGGCATGGAAACATTTTTGAATTGGGAAGTAAGTTAATTTTGAAAATCTATCTACCTAAAGGGGATGATTTTCAGAATTAATTTATTTTCAATTAGCTTCATGCATTTGGGAATACCTTATATATTCTACATACTCTGCCCAAAGGAGAGATGCGATAATGTGTTTTAAGACTCCAGTTTATGGCTCGTAATATTAAAAGTGTATGTGATTTGTCTTATAACTAGCATATTATATTTCTTTATGACACATTTTCTTTTGGTTTGAATAATAGTACTGCTATTATTGATGAATTATAGGGAAGTAAGTTAATTTTAAAAATTTATCTGCCCAAAGGAGATGATTTTCAGAATTAATTTTTTTCTGGGTTGAACAATAATATTGTTATTGTTGAGGAGTTAAATGGCACAAATTTTAAAAGATGGAAGAAATATATAGAATTTGCCTAAGGAATGATTGACCTAGACAATACTTGATTACTAAATCAAATATATTTTAATGCTTGCTCGTTAATAATTGTTTGTTAATAATTATTAGGCATATTGGTTTTGCCATTTTGATTTTAATTTGAAATCTTAAAATGAGCTAACATTAATATTGATTGTAAATTGATTGAGAACTTTAGTTTTCCTTACTAGTGAATAAAATCTTGAGCATTTTCTATTATTGATTGCAAAGCCTATAGACGTTGCTTTGGGGTGTGAATGGTATTTTAGCCAATGGAATTGTTTGTTTTTTGTTTATAGTCTTATGTTTTAATTGTTGGTCCAAGAGATTATTTTAAATTTTATTTATGTAGTTAGTTTATGGTTATGACCTTTAAGGTTTTGGGCTACAAGAGTTTGGATACTGTGATAATGGACTAATTTTCTTTTAGTAACTCACATTTAAGATTTATAAAATCTTATTCAAATGATGATTTAAAAATTAACCCAAAATTTTAAATTATTTTATGATATTATAGGCTTCTCATGTTAATGTAGTGTGACCCGAAAATTTTTAACAACAACTAAGGCTTTCATATTGTGTGATATTAGGACTATTGTTTATTGAATCTTTAGGCTTATGTTTGTGTTAGAGTGTTAGCCCAATTTCATTTTAGTCATTTTGGACTGTGTTATTGTTAGACCAATTTTCTTTGAACTTTGTTAAGCTTAAATGTTGCATGTTGTAAATGGGCTTATTACATATTGAAAAAATTATAATATGCTTATTTTATAATTGTTAGTTTAAACTAATTGTTTAACTTCATAAAGGAATTTATTCTTGTATTACTTGCATATTTATAAGTTGCAAATTTATACAGTTTCTTTAATTAAAGTAATTTTTAATGATAAATGTAAACTTATTTGTTGAAATCTATTATTAGAGACATATTTTAAATTAATATGGCTTTATTTTAATTAATAGGCTAAACTATTTATTTAGTCATGAAGAAACTTACTTAGTTCAAAATTAAGTCTAATATTATTAAATTAAGACATTATTAGCATAGTAAATTAACTATTTTAACTTATGTTATGCTTTTATTAATATTTATGTCTTAATTTATGCACACCATTCATGTCATGTGATTAATATGCATTTGATTGTTAAAGAGTAGTTACAACATTTTTAATTATGACAATTGCATACATAAAGTATTAAATGTGTTAATATGGTAATGTTCCCCATAAGAAAAATATTATATTTTTTATGTTAATTAGGATGGAAAGAAAATTATATTAATTTCTTAATTAGCCCATAAGTATTAAGAAATATTCATAATTAGATTCCATCATAAAATTAGTGAGTTAACTCTGCATTAAAATTTTTGCTCGCAAGTAGATTTTAATGACATGTTGATTAGTATTTACATTTGATTTATTTTACATTGGTAAGCTTATCATTATGTTATGTACTTACAAGAATATAACTCTGGCATTAGTACCGAATATGACCCTAAAGCGTTTTTTTACAAGCAATGATAGTACTAACTCTAAATTATGGTATGATACTGTGAAAGATGAGAATGTTTCTATAACAAATAATTGAGTTTGGGATCTTATTGAGGAGCCTAATGAGGAAGGCCGTTAGTTATAAATGAGTAACTAATACCAAGAAAAATTCCAAAGGAAGAATTAAGCATTTTAAAGCTAGATTAATAGCTAAGGGTTTTACTTAGTCTCTTCTAAGGATTCCTTCAGAATCATTATGGCCTTAGTGGCTCATTTTGATTTAGAATTGCAACATATGAATGTTAAAACCACTTTTCTAAATGGTAATTTAAATGAGGTAGTTTACATGAAACAACCTGAAGGTTTTGAGGAGAGTGAGAGTGAGCACTTAGTGTGTAGATTACAAAAGATCACTCTATGGTTTGAGACATACCTCTGACTAATGGTACCTTAAGTTTGATGAAGTTGTGACTTCTCTGTGCCTCATTGAGAACAAAATTCATCAATATATATATCTAAAGGTTAGTGTAAACACTCAATTTTGTCCGGGTATCCCTTGAAATTTTTGTGTTTAATAAATTTTTCTAAAAAATATATATATAATAATGAAAAATGATCAAAATAATTAAAATGGCAAAAACAAAAATTAAAAAACAAACAAAAATAGTAAACAAAAAAAATATAATAATAAAAAAGATTAAAAACTAATTAATTAAAATAAACGAAAAAAACAAAAGAAACAAAAAAGAAAGAAAGAAAAAGGCCCAAAGGCTATTTGTTGACAGCCCAATGCACACAAAAAAAAAAATGGAAGGGAACCTAGCCCATTAATATCCTTGGTCCACCTTGCACCCAGGCCTAAACCGGTTTGGCCCTTTCCTCACCCATCCAACCCAGGACCCCTGACCTAATAACCTGAAATCCTCCTAACCCTAATTCCCCAAGTCAACTCTGCCTCCCCCACATCCCTTTCATTCCTGTATACCCCTTGTACGCGCCTTTGCCCCTTCTGTTGCCCTGATTTAGCTCCCCTAAGACCCTTCATTTGATTCGCGCCACCACATCTCTGTACCTTTTTTCCCTCTATGCTTAGCTTTGGTTTTCTACAATCCCCTTTCTACCACTTCTTGGTCTCGTCGTTTTTGGCAACCTCTGCCATAGCCATGTTGCACACTGCGCCACCAACACGCCTATGCAACACCCATGCACGATAACCATCCTTACAAAGGCGATTCGTAGTAGTTGGTCAGTTCTGTTTGCGGATTTGTTGCAAAAAGCAACGAGATTTGGGGCTCCTCCTGCGGGTATAAGAATGGAGAAGGGGGTCTTTAACAAAAAAAAAAAAGGCATTTTTGGAGACAGGAAGGACTGTGAAAGGGCAACATTAAGAGGATTTTCCTAGCAAGAATAAATTTCCAGTGATTAGGAAATCGTAGTTTGTAGTTTTTGAAGAGGTAAACTCGTTCATTAACTCGGATCATCCATGTAATCAAATCTGGCAGTGCGTTATAGTAATTGCAGTTTTCTAATGTTATACGACTTCATTCTACATCTCTGTTACATAGTCGACCCTCTAATGTTAATTCTACCTCTCTG
>JASKGM010029349.1:0-26251 GCA_034509205.1 Ceratonia siliqua | reverse complement strand
AGGTGGTTTATGGGCTATCCGAATTTGGTGAAGTGGGCTTCAATGGGTTGGGCCTCCTTTTATGTTTTTTTTTTTTTTTGGTTTAGGCTAGGCCTTTTTTTTCAGAAGAACAAAACCCCTTTTTTTTTTACTTCTTTTTTTTTTGTTCTTAAAATTATTATTAAAATAAATCTAATAATAATTTTTTTCTTTTAGATTTTGTTATTTAATTTTGTTATTAATTTAAATTCCTGAACAAAATTAGGTGTTTACAAAGAGATATCAAGTCCATGAGAAACCATCCCTGTAAAATGATATAAACTCCTAGATTTGTATTCTATTACATTACCTACACAATTCTGGTATTTCTTCTGGTTTTACTGGATCAGGAGCCATAATAAATGCAAGTGAGTCCCTCCAGTCAACAGCATTGTCTGTGAACAGGTTAACATTGGAATAGTACCTCACTTTCTTCTTCGAATCCCTAGAGTAAAATGGTTTCCTCACATCTCTATCTTGTTCATGAAACCTTTTGATTCCTTTGATCATGTCATCCAAAACTTCAGTTTGAATCCCATGATTGATCACCTGGAAAAACCGCCCATTTCTGACAATTTTTTCAACTGCTTCAAGGCGTAGAGCTGAATTGCTATGTATTCCTGCAAGGTCTATGATAGGGATGGTGAAGTATGAGTTATTTTCTGAGCTCTCTGCTGTGAGATTCAACTTACCAGAATAGAACATTCTTGGGATCTTCTTCACCGCAGAATCTGAGACCTTTAACACCAGTTTTTTAATCATCAAATGCTTTAACTTCAGCGTTTCTGTCATAAGTGGAATCGGTAGTTGCCTCTATCTCACTTGAGGTTGTGACCACCATTCTGGGAAACTTGCGGAGTTCAAAGCACTTGAGATAGAATTGAAAAGAAAAGAAAGTGATTATGGCCACCAGTGAGGGGAAGAAGAAAGTTAAAGAAGAAACCGATGTGACTGCTTTTTGTATTCTACATGAAGCCAAGGACAATAATGCTCTTTAATAAAATGAATTTAATACAAGCCATTATGTGATGAAGGTTTTTAAGATTTGCAAGAGGTATTAGCTTCGATCTTTTGTAAAACAAAGAGTAATTAATATAATTTATTTCTTTTAAAATTTTTTAAACATATATTCATTTTCTCTTTACATTTCAATTTAATTATAGAGAAACTTTTTCTCTATTACTAAAATTGTTAGGAAATTTATATACCCTTGACATTAAATGCATTTTTTTCTAAAAAATTTTAATAACCTAACTTAATACACCACAAATTACTAAAGATGAAGTTGATACTTATAAAAACTTTTAATAAAAAAACGTAAATATTTTAAAATTAAGAAACAGTAAATGTAAATTTTTTAAATTTATAAATTAAAATGAGCAATGTGTACAAAACAAATATTTTAAAATTAAGAAATTGTAAATGAATTTTTTAAATTTGAGAAAAATTTTAGTATAAATTAAAATGAGAGATGTGTACAAAATATTTGTGTCTATTATATAAAAATATTAGTACTATAAAATTAGCGTTTGTCTAAGAATATTTTATTTATAGTTAATAATATTTCATTAAGATTAGGACTCTTATTCACATTTAATATATTGAATTGAGAAGCTAATACATATATTAAATTGAGTTTTATTCCAGTTGACATTTGTTATTATTATTATTATTATTTTATCTATCTTACATCACATAGTTCAATAATTCGAACAAAATAATAAGGAAGCATATTGTTGTGATTGGTTTTGATAGTCGAGAGTCCAGACATGACAATAAATAAATAATAAAATATTGGATATTCCCTGGAAAAGTTTTGTCCAATTCTTTTCACCTGGGGGTCTTCCCTTTCAACCTACAGTCAGCTAGGTTTTGTGAGGAAAAGGTATTTTGATGCTTATCCGTTAATCAAAAATAATTTTTTTAATAATTTTAAAAGTGTACTCTTAGTTTATTTAGATTACATAAATTTAGGAAAATAAATTTTTCTAAATTAAATATTAATTTTAAATAAAGAATTATCCTCCTTTTTTTGTTGCGTTTGGTTGACTTTATTAAAGTTGTCCCACATGCATTGTTATGAGGGCCCACGATTTAACCCAAGAAGAGTGAGAGGCCCAAAAGGGAGTGAACCAGGCCCAAGAACTAGAATGACTTCATGCATTGACGGAGGAATCACACAGAAGATGCCAATGACTGGGAGTTTAGGGAGTTAGTTAGAAGTGGAATACTATAAACATTTCATATAAGAATGTACTGAACTATTTTGAAAGATAATCAATGAAATTAGTCTCTTCCCTTCTATACTTCTAAGGAGGCCTCTGCCCTCAAAGCATAGAACCAGTTTCCCAAGCGCATCAATTTGGTGCTTTCATTGAGAGTTGTCATGGTTGAAGGCACTCGATCAAAGGCCACAACAGGCAGGTTGGATGACGCCATTACCAAGCTTGGTCTATCTCAATCAACCCTCACTAAAAAAGGTTGATGAAATCATCGCAAGGAATGCAATGCTCGAGTCTCTCAGTCTACCATTACTACCGTCCTCTAATCCATATGATCCTTCGAATTAGAAACTTGCCACAATAAGCTCCACGTTTACAAAACCTTACATCAAACTAGATGTTCCACTCTTTGACAGTACTAATCCTTTAGGATGGATTTTCAAAATCAATCAGTTCTTTGATTACCATAATATATACCACGGATGAACGCCGCATCACGATTGCCTCTTTTTATATGGATGGACTGGCCCTGAGCTGGTACCAGTGGATGCATCAGAATTCACGTATCACATCCTGGCAAGGATTGTTACTTACTCTGGAGGTACGTTTTGCTCCATCTTAATACGAAGATCCTTGGGGAGCCTTATTCAAGCTAACTCAGAGAGGGACGATGGATCAATATTTGTAATAATTTGAATCACTGGCTAACCGAATAGTTGGACTGACACCTCCTTTCCTCCTTAGTTGTCTCATCCCAGGCCTCAAAACTGAGATTCGTCATGAAGTGCAAGCTCTACAACCTGCGGCATTATCTCAGGCAGCCAGTCTCTCTCAGTTACAAGGATCCAAATGGGCGGATTATCATCGCCAATATTGTCCCAGAGCACCGATACCAACTTCTCCGATAACATCAGTTCTGCCACCGAGTTCATTACCGCCATTATTACCGGCTTCAGCACCTAAACCATCGTTCAAACATTTGACACCAGCGGAGATGGCAGCCCGATGAGAGAAAGCTCTATTTTATCTGTGATGAGAAATTTTCCCCTAGTCACAAATGTCATTCACGGTTTTTCATCCTCAATGCTGACAACGAGGAGCCGGCCATAGATAAGGTTAAAACGATATCGCCAGTGACCATAGACAATGAACATAGATGAGGCTCAAATAAGCTTTCATGCCCTCTCGGGTCATTCAACACCCAAGACCTTACGCGTTGTGGGCTGGATCTCCAACCAACAGGTCCCCGTCCTAATTGATTGGGGCACTACCACAACTTCATATAGACGCAGCTGACGTGTCGCCATGTGTGTAAGCAGGTTCCACTTACGATTGACAATACAACATACCACGTGGATTTGCATGACATGCAATTAGACCATTTCTAAAACAAAATTATCTAATCCATTGGGAAATATAAAGTGAGTAATCCCAAAAGCTTATCTTTTAATAAATGTGTGAATATACTAATTTATTATTTTTTTTCTTTCAATTGTTTAATTAGTATATTAATTTACATTTTCAAACAAAATTGAATATGTTTGGAAAATTTTAATTAAATACTAAATATTATAGTACTCAAGTTAATTTTGTACAAAGCAAACTCAAATTGAATGCAAAATTCTTGAGAAAATTATAATTGGATATTCGTAATACCAATTAAGAATATAGTGATAATGAAATACTATATAAGAACAAAGTGTCTTATGTTATACCATATAATAAATATGTGAAGATTTCATGAGTAACCCTGATGTGGCAATGTCGCCAACCCTTCTCCTTGGCTTTATCGTGCAAGGGACCCCCTCATCTCCCATTCATTGCATGTTGATATTTCTTTATTATTATAAAGCATGGATAAATCCTTTATTTATGAATACACATTTAATCTGGTTATGATATTGAATACTAGTTGCTTGGTGTTTCTTCACTTACCTCCATTTATAATAATTTTATTAAACTAATAACATAATAAATAATAAAATGTTTTGCAATTAATTGCATACTTTAAATAAATTTATAACCTTATCGTTTTAATAAATATCCTCACAACATGAATGAGATCAACTTTATTAATAAATATTAATGCATAAAATGTATTAGGGGTTCAAACTCAAACTATCCTTAAAATATCAATGACTAACAAAAAAATAACTAAAAAGCATTACATTAACAATTTACAATTAAATTACTGATTTATTGTTAATTGTATTTATAAATAGGGATGCAAATAAGATTAATGTCATAGGTAAGAGTGATGTAGTCGTTCATGTTAAGGAATATAGGGTTTTATGATGTAAGCACAATACATTTACTTACACTTGCTATATTTGAACTACATAAGCTTTTTCTTACCTTAATATATTATATAGTGTCATTTCTTAAATACACAAACATAAAATAGCATCACATTTAAAATCTTTTATAATTGGTGAGAAACTAAAAGGAATGAAAAATATATGAATAAAATACTTATATGATAGTTTCATAATTTATATTTTAATTGTTACTAAATAATTTAAATAATACTATATTAAATAAAAATAATTAAATATCTAATTTAAATATTTATATTACAATGATAATAAACAAGATTAAAAATAATAAGAGAATAATAAAACTTAAATTATTTGTACATATCTGTGTGGCTTTCATCCTTGGTCTCATTAAAAAATAATAGTCATTTTTCTAAATTTATTAATTAAATAATCCAAATTAAATAATATTTTTAACAGCAATGTATTTGGGGGAAACATTTTTTTTTTGGCTGTTGGTATTAGAAGAAAATTGTTTTCCTTTGTTAATAATGGAGGGAAACTTTTGTTTCTTTGCCAATAGTATTGGAGGGAAACTTGTTGTATTGGACAGAAGAAAACTTGCGTAGAATTAGTTTCACAATTTAATCCCACCTTCATTTTCTCCCAAAACCAGCTTCCCCCTCTCCATGATTCCATCTCTTACACTTTCTCCTTCTTCCTTCCATTTTCACGTGAACCACTCCATCTGCAAGCCCCCTCCCTTTTTCCATTTTTTCTCATTTTCTCTCTCTCATTTTCTCTTTGACCCCTCACACGCCCCTAGATCTGTCCCTATCCCTGGGTATAAGAGGGAGCCCTGCGAACTGCAAATCAGATGGGTCTTGTTGTCTTGTTAAGATCCAAGTAAGTACCAAGTAGAAGTAATGTTTAGAAATTAATAGGTGCTTCTTCATCTTTTGTACACCAATATGTAAGACATAGGTTTCGTTGTCTATATTTTGATTCCTAAGGATATGCATTTATTATCACAAATAATAAATATGAAAAAAAGGAAGTTAAATTGATTTGAATGGAGAACTATTTGCCTATAAGTTATAATTGATATCGATAAGAAGTGATGGACCTAATCCTCATTTAGCTTCCATTTACTTGTGGATATGAATTTGCTTCTATAATTGATTTACTGATATGTAGTTAACTCAATCTTCTATTTAATCTCCTCTCTTATTAATTGCTGGTATCCGATGCAAATGGACTAACTGGTGTTGATGCTTTGGAGCAAGGCTTTAGTAAAGGTTTATATTTCATCTTCTCTGCCTCCAATTGCATTTCACATTTCTTTTCATTGAACTCAAGCAAATGTATTCAAAAGACTTGAGTTTTATACTTGTATTTTAGTTTTCACTATTTCACATATCATTGTTGAAACTTTATGGATGAAGTGAAGCATATGATGGATGGAGGCATGTATGTTGCTATAATTTGTTGTAATATAATTGTGTAATCATGATTTCTAGTTTTCTCATTCTTCCATTATTTTATATTGTTTTTTTATCTAATAACAATTTTTTTTTTTTTGTGGTTATATTGCCTTTGGTTCTAATTAAGAGTTGAGGCCAAGTAATTTAGGGCATTATAGTTCCATGATGGTCACTGGCATTGCTTTTGGAAATTAGCTAAACAGGAATTTGGTACCTATTACAATACTTTACCTTCATTGATATCCTTGTTTTTATTTTCATTTGTACATACCATGAGGAATTTTGTAATAGTAATATGTATGTTCTCTTTTTAATAGATTGCAGCAACTACATCGTCAGCTCTTGTGAAGTAAATTCAGGAAGAAACAAGAGATGGAATGATGGATTACAAGAAAGCTCTATCAGAGATTGGAAGGCATATTGTCAAAGCACAGGAGTTCATTAGAAAAAAAACATCTTAGCAAGTGCAAAAAAGAAGGCAAGCTAGGACACAGCTGAAGGAAGAATAGGTTATTTAAATGATTTCTTTTCTTCTTTAATAGGTTACCTTATTAAATATTTTAATGTATTTTCTGTTTTTCCTTTAACTTTGGATATAGAACAAAAGGAAATGATGGTAAGCATTGTGTTATTTTCACTTTTATGTACATAAAAATAGACTCTTTTTTCTGTTTCACCTATTGATGACTTTTTCCTATAGATTGGTACATTCATAGTCGTCACAATAAGTCGTTTTTATGACAACAAGAAAATCGTTACAGAAACTACCTTTTATGACGATATTTGTTTGTCGTCACAAAAGGTAGTTTCTATGACGACTTGTTTTGACGTCACAGAAACTACTTTTTGTGACGACTTATTAGTATCATCACAAATAAACATTTTAGTGACTACTTTAGTCGTCACAAAAGATCACTTCAGTTACGACTTGTGGAAATTTAAGAAATCAATAAATCTTTAATTATGACTATTACCGTCACTAAATCTATATCTTTTGTGATGCTCAAAATTCGTCACAAAAAGTTTACTTTTAGTGAAAAATCAATTTTGTCGTTACTAAAAACTTTTAGCAATGAGGTATATGCGACGACTTATAGTCATCACTAAAGGTTGAAAAGTTGTCACTAAAAGTCTTTAGTGATGACTTTCAAAACTTTTTGTTATTGACAAATATTCTTGAAAATCATTAGAATATACTCAGAGAAAACCAAAAGCATGAAATGAAATGCGTGTGAGTGAATTAGAAGATTCAACTTAGACAAAGAAGCAAGATCAATGGCCAACGAAGACAAACAACAAGCACCAGAGACGAAGCAAGAACAAACACTAGAGAAGAAGGAAGATCAACCACCGGTGAAGACAAACAACAAATGCTGGAGATGAAGCAAGAAGAAACGTCGAAGGATTACGTAAGGAGTCTTCGTCTCCTCTGTTTGCTTTGCGTTAGGGCGCAATGGGGAATAGAATCTAGTCGACCAATTAAGTTTAACAAATCATGGTCATTTAGATGGTGATAATCTTGGCACATCACATTTCCCAAATTTAAAAAATATTTTTTTTTCTTTTCTCCTTCCCTTACATCTTCTGTCTCTCCTTTTCTAGGCAACGATAGTTCTAAACAAAACTAGCAAAGATAAGCAATTTTCTTTTTCACATTGTCTTTTTGAATGTATAGGCAATTTGAATTTCACCATTAATGAAAATCATAATTTAACTTTGTACTTCAAAAATTAATACTCATATGAAGATAATAATCATACTTGATGTAAGTATGTCAAGATAAGAACTCATATCCTTTTCAGGGCTATTTGTATCATCAGGGTAAACAATTTCATCATCATATTTACTATTAGCAATATTTTGATGTTTTGTCATCATTCGATTATGTGAAAAATTAAACTCCTTTAGCTTTGTGAAAAAGAAGAATTGCAGGGAAGAAGAAGAATAGAAGCATAGATAAATTAACTATTTATTTAATAAAAGAATAAATTTAATTTCATAAGTGATTAAGTTTGGGCTTAATTGCACTTTTATTCCCCCTAGTTTGCTAAAGTTTCTATATTGATCCCCTAGTTTCAACTAAACAATATAACTCCCGTAGTTTCATAAAAGTTACAATTTTGGTCCTCCATTAACTTTCCATCCATTTTTTAATATGACTGCTAACGTGGTTGTTCAAAAAGCCAATTGGACTCTGAAAAAATTACACATCACCCAATTAAAATGCCACATCAGCCTCCATGTCAGCCTAATGCCACATTAGCCCTAATCTCCCAATTCCCCCTAATTCTCCTCCCCTCTCAGGCGCCTAGTTTCAAAGCCCCAAATTTCATAAACTCCTTCAAGATTTCATCGTTCATGACATGCCCTAAGTCACCAATGCGAGTTGGTTACCATCTCCATCTCGGCGAGCTAGTTGCCATCATCCCTTCGAATGTATTCTTGGATCTTCTATTTTTTTTATCATTTCTCTGATTTTTCCTATTAAAAGAAATTACCTATTCCATCTCCAGCTTGATTTTTCTTGTCCCTCACTCAAACAATAGAATGGCCACATAAGGTCTATTTGTTTTCATGTAAGTAGTCCCTAATTCACACATCAATTTTGTTTTTTAATGTTGTGGTCCCTTATACCCATTTTAATATTTCATCGTGGCCTCATATTGTGGTGATGGTATTATTTGCTATTTCCATTTTGGACTAAGAAGATAAATGTGTGCACGATTTCAAGGCTTCTAGGTTTCTTGTGATTGAATTATTTGGGATGAAATGTCATTACCACTTTAGTTGCTTGCAAGCTATTTGAGTGTCTTTTGAAACATGCAAGATATGATTGTTTTATTGATTCTATTTATCAAGACATGTTCAAGTGGGATAAGGCTTCAAGTTTTACATGTACTTTGCTACTCTTAATGTGCTATGTGGTCCTGCAAGTTTAGAAGGTTAGGGAAGATCCAAATGGGATATTTTCTTGTTGTGTACCACCAATTATGGATTATAAGTATAAGCACAACTATTTTATAACAAAAGCAATAAATAATTATAAAAGAAGTGTTAGCAGTTTGACACAGTATTAATTTTATGATCCCCTATTCCTATTTTAATTTTGTGGTCCCCTACTTCATGGATTCTAGTTCCAACAAATAATTCATGGGGTTTAGTTAAAGTAGTTAAAGCCCTTCATAACATTGACAGCCATAGACATAAACTAATTTATTATACTCATACACTAGTTTCAATTAATTTTATAATTAAAAATAAAGAGATAAAGTATATATAAGTTTTGAAGTATCCAATTATAACTATATATCACTTAGTATATCATTAATTTGTTCTTATATATAATTTGTTCAAATGATAACTATATATCACTTAGTATATAATTAATTGTTTATTACTTTTTGGTATGACTTGTGTAATTATGTGTTTTCAAGGATTTTTCTAATAATGTAATTTTATTTAGTTGATACTTAGTATATAATTATTTTTTTCTTATATACAATTTGGATAAATTATTGTTTCCATGTGATATGTGCTTTTGGTGTGTTAAAGTGAGACACTGACATTAAATTTGTATTATTGTTTCTATTGCTAGACCCACTGTAATAGAGCTGGTGAAGTTTGTTTTTCACCATGGTGGCTGATTGAAAAGAGAACTCACTATTCAATATATTGGAGGACAAATGTACAATTTCCATGGAATTGACCTTGATAAGATTTCAATAATAGAAATAGTGAAAATAGTGAAGGATATAGGATATTCGACATATAAGGATCTATGGCACAGGGTTCCAGGGTGGTCCTTAGATCAAGGATTAAGGCCTTTGCAAACTAATGTACATATACATTAGTTGATTAAGTATGTGAGAAGCTTCACTGAACTAGCGCTATATATTGAGAACAACATTAACACTCCAACTATTATATTGGATGATAAAGATAGTGAGGAGGTTGAGGTTGAGGTTGCTGTTGATGTTGGTTGTTGAAGAGGATGAGATAGGGGAAGGAGAAAGAGGTGGAAAGGAAAATGAAAATGAATAGGTTGATGTTGAAGAGGGTGAGAAGGAGGAGGAAGAGGATATGAAGGACATTGAAGTGAAGGGTATTGATAAAAGTGCTTATAATGAGGATATGAGGTGGGCATTAATGTTACCAATGAAAGGGCAGCCCCAAAGTAGTAAACCTCAATTCAACCCTGAGGAAAGCATTGAGGAATTAGAAGGGATGAGCACACAAAATAGAAGCGATGACGAAGGACATTCAAAAAACAAACTTTATAGATTTCAAATGCCCTCAAATTCTTCAATGTTGCAGTTTGAAGCTTGGGATGCAATTTCCTTCTTTAACTGGAGCAAAAGAAGTAGTCAAAGAATATGCAATTGCCCAAAGTATGGATTTGAAGTTTGTGAAGAATGATGCAAGCATACTTGTGGTGCAATACAGAGAATGATGCATATGGTACCTAAGAATTAGTTGGGCAGGTCATCATTTCCAGGTAAAGACCTTGAAGGATGAACTCAATTGTTCTAGAAAATTTAAGAACAAACAAGAAAAGCCAAAATTCATTACTAAGAAACTCATTGACAAAATTAGAGAAACTCCTAACTGCAAAACAAAGACAATAATTGCAGAGGCATCAACAAACTGGAATATAAAATTGTCTAAATAGCATGCATATTGGGCCAAAAGGAAGGCAGTTAACATGTTGGAATGATCACTGAGTGATCAATATATGAACCTTTAGAGATATACAGAGGAACTGAAGAGAAGCAGTGAAGAATCAACTGTTTACCTTCTAGTGAATAGAATGAGTAGGTTGCCCACTACATTTGAAATGATGTATGTTTGTTTTGAAGCTTGCAAGAAGTTGTGAACAACTGTAGGTCACTCATTAGCCTTGATAGATGTATTTTGAAGGGTGTGTATGAAGTCAGTTAATGGTAAATGTGGGCAAGGATGGAAACAATCAAATGTTCCCCATAGGATTTGTAATTGTGGAAGCTGACTTGGTTTTTGGATAAGTTGTTAGAAGATATTAGCACAAACAAGATCAGGTAGGCTTTTATCTTATACCAGCAGAAGGTATTAATTACACAATACAATGATTTTTTGTTTAGTACTATTATTAGTTATGGTTTCTCATGTGTTTAATCTTCTTTTATTGTAATAGGGCTTAATTCCTATACTGGAGAGTA
This sequence comes from Ceratonia siliqua, assembly GCA_034509205.1. NCBI lineage: Eukaryota > Viridiplantae > Streptophyta > Magnoliopsida > Fabales > Fabaceae > Ceratonia > Ceratonia siliqua. Next base: position 15,077 of record JASKGM010029349.1, on the reverse strand, counting down.
TGCTTGGTGGTCTTGATCATAAAGTGTGTGCTAAGCACCTATGTGCCAATTTTTTGAAGAAATTTCGTGGAGTTAAATATAATACATCTTTTTGGAAAGCTACAAGATCAAACACGATACTTGAGTGGGAATACTTAATTGGAATTTCCCATAAGTTATGATATAAATTTGCATTCAAAACTCACATAAGGTGTGATTTGCAAGTGACAACGTGTATAAGGCCTTTAATAGGGCAATTATGGAGTTTAGAAACAAAACTTATCACACTTGTTGAGGAGGAGACTGTGTCCAAAGGTACAAAAGATTCTTTAGAGAAGAAAGAAAAAAAAAATTCAGTGGAAATCTACTTGGGCTGAAGATGCAGAGTCTGCACTTTTCAAAGTATCTAAGAAGATTGAGAAATATGTTGTGCATTTGGTAAATATGACGTGTACATGTAGAAAATGGAATATAATTGGTATCCCTTATCATCATGCAATAGCAGTAATGGCATGGAATTATATGGTACCTGAAGACCTTATTCATCCTTTGTATAGGTATTTGACATGTATTTAATATGTTGTAGTTATGTTAATGATATAGTTACGACATAGTGATAACTGCCGAGGCTATCAAATTACATTATCTATATCCAATCTACCAACATAACATTAACTGTAGTATGTGGTAATACTGGGTCGAACCCTTGGACTACTCTGACTATGTTATCATACTAGGAGACTAGTAAGTGAGGGGGGGTTGGTTTTTCCTAAGGAAAGTGATGAAAGCAGCTGATAGGATATTTGAAATTAACCAATCCTGGGGACAATAACCAATGATGTAAATCTTTTATTGATCAGTATTTATTCATTTAATCACCACACAAGTGCTTGGCTTAGAACACATCAAGAAGCCTTTAAGTATCTTATGGAATCTCTGAATTTATTCACTCTAGTTTTAGATGAACTAAGCATGCATCTATCAGCAAAGTTACCTGAAGTCAGATCCCAACCAAGTCTAAAAAATTTACCAAAAAGCTTTGTTACTTTGTTCACCTCCTTTAATTCTCTTAAGCACATGATCATTAAGCAACTATCATATGCACATCCTCATTAAATAAAGCACACTTAATCATAACAACAAGAGAAAGGAAGAACTTAATGATTAAACAGCAAAATATTCAGAACAACTTCAACTACACATCAAGGTGATCCCCCCTAGGATTGGTCTAAGGTTTTTTAGCCCTTCATGAATAAGAGGGAAAGCAAATAAACCAGTAAGAAAATAAACCCCAGAGAGAAAGAGAGAAAAGCAGTGCAGATATGTAATAAAACAGTAATTTTCCAGCTCTCTACGTTCCGCACCTCTCTAGCTTATATAGGCCTCCAAAAACCAACAATTCAAGTTTTTCTTTAGGTCCCAGCTTCTCCAAATGTCTGGACAGCTCATAACTGACTTACAAGAGGATAGACACAAGCAAAACGTCACAGTTTTGCTAAGTAAATGGCTGCAGCAGAATTCTATTATGCAACAACACTGTTCTGTTTTTCAGGTGTGATTTTGTCCACCAGACATCTAATTCAACCTCGGAGCTCTTCATGAAAGTTGTAGAACTTTTTCTTAGCTTTCCTGCAAGATAAAATTTGTGAAAATAAGATGTCTAGAACTCAAGTTATGATTAAAATATAGAGGCAGTGTAAAAGTATCAAATCTACAGGAAAATGCAATAAAGTGCAATGGTAATCCAAACTTGCAAAGTATGGCTAAACCATATCAATTGAACACATTAAGCACTACATAAGCCTAAATGTGAGGGTTACTTTATGTGTAAATATCATGTTTATCACATAGGTATTTGGCACGTATTTATATTGTTTTATATTCCAAAATACAGCAAGAAAAATTACTTGACATGTTATGGGCATATAATACACCCAATTAATGGGCCTAAGTTTTGGCCTAGAACTAATACTAAGCCAATTTAGCCTCTTACTTTGAGAAGACATCCTAGAAGGCCAAAGAAGCATAAGAGAAAGGAGAGCCTAAAGACCTCACAAGCTCAGAATATTAATTTTAAGTGTCACAGAAGTAGACATCCGAAATCATAATATCAGAACTTGCAAGGCTAAGGACTAAGCTGATAGGTTAATTCCTAAGGGAGGCAACAAAAATGTAAGTTCCACAGTCAAATAATTTTTTCCCATTGGTTCTTGTGTGTTTATGAAATACACTCATTGTATTTGCGTAATATGTAACAGCTAGAGAAAAGGCAAGGTGCTCATTGACCTACTAGTCAAAGCAGTCACCCTATAAGGCAGTCAAGTGTAACATAAGAGATATTGAGGGCTACAAGAGAATGTTTGCAAACATAGTTACTAGCCAACAGTCTTAAAAGGGAAGCAGCAGCCAAGGTGGCAATAACGCCTAGTAGTATGATTGACTTTTGGGGAATTACTTTTGACATGCCTATTTGTATAATTAATTGACTTTTGTAAGTAGTGGTTCAAGTTGGATTCACTTTTGTACATGTTCACAAGATTAGGCACCACTTTTGTTTACTTGTTATTGTCAATGGCAGTTTGTAAATGACAATGATATTTTCATTCATATTTCCTTTCTCAAACAACCAAATAAAAGTCTTAGAATTTGGAAAGAGGTTTCAACAAGGTTGACATTTGACAGAACTATTTCCACATACAGTGGCTTCTTTGAATGATAAATAATTAATTAATGCAGCTCATAGAATGATAAAGGGCTTCATATACTGATCTTGACATCAGTATGTTTAGTGTAAAATGCATTATGATTGCACATGTTACTTGCAATTTCCATAACAGTAGCTTTGTGGCAACAACAACCTGATTTCACATGGGATCTACACAAATGACCGCTTAATGGTTCCATATATACAAGCAGTCTGATAATAAAAATTAACACAAGATAACCTTTACTTTCAAAACCAAAAACAGAGTATATTCATAAATAAAAGAGAGAACAAAGAAAAAGAAACATTGTCCTATAGAACCATTTCAATGTTATTCACTTCAGTGGGAACAGTATAACCTGGCATAGACCACATTCAAATAACCCTAATCTTGATCCTCCAAAAAGACTTCAATGGAATTAACTCCCTCACAAAATCCATCCTAAGCACCAAGATACCCTTTATTGAAAAAGATAAAATAAACCACATAAACTACAGAAAAACACAAAGATAATGAGGAACAAAATAAAGGACAAAAACAAAACTCACCAAGAAAGACACACATACATGAGTATCAAAATTTCAAATAACACATTCATCACGGACCAAAAACAATGCTCAGTTTTAGAAAAAAGCATGCCACGCATATGCAAAGGAAGAAATGGTTCAGGCCATATTTGTGAGAAAAACCATCAAAACAAGTTTTAGATGGAAAGAAGTTATCATAGACACTTAGCAAATAATATAAGCCAATATTGATAAGACAAAAACATATATAAATAAAATATTAGTATGTGATTACACGCGTTGTTAATGTGGCAAATTAAGACGATACCCGTGTAAAATAATTGAATAATTTTAATATGAAATGGATGAAAAATTTTGGGAGCTCAACGTGTATCATATCAAGGAGGTCCTTTAAATGTAAGTATGGTTTTGAGAATTAGATCGAACTAGCCAGCCTCAAGACTTGGTCCCTTGGTAAGTCCAGTCAAACCCTAAAAAATGAGGTGAAAAATATAGTTAAAAATCAATGAATTGATTTTAACCTAGTAAAAGTCAAAAAAATTCGATAGGATAGAAGTTGCCCAATTCTTAAGTTTTTAGCGGAGAAGAAGACGAAAAAGAAGGACTCATTATGAAAGTAAAGCACTAGACAGGCACTTGGAAATCCAATTAAGAAAAGAAGATGCCATAAAGCAGAAAGCTTGAAATGGTTTTGTAATGGTAACTGGCTTTGGAGTTAAATTTACAATATATATGAAGGAACTCCTCTTGAAACATATACAGAGGAGACAAACTGAAGAACAAAGCATAATAAAGTATGAAAAAGGAGAAAAGGAAAAGCTACTTTTTATGTTTTTTACAAAGTCAAGTAAGTAGTAACCAAAGCAAGGAAAAATCCCGAGATATTAGTCTTTTGGAGTAGTCTGTAGGTGTTGTTGGTGTTCATAAACATTGACGCTCATTTCTCATTGCACAATAGAATTGTCAGCTATGGTGCTACGAGGACCATTCTTTATCATTTTGTAAGAGCTTGCCCAAGCCCAACAAGTGATGTTCTTGCTGTCAAGAAATTAGAATCATGCCCGACTTACTTTGAATATTAGGACATCCAATTCAAGTATAAATTTGGCCTAAGAGTACGTTTTGGAGAGATTTGCATGTCTAGTTTCAGATGAATTAAGAAAAACTTAATTTTGATTTTTCTAGAATTAGTTATACTATTTTCTTTAAAGACTATCAAGAAGGTCTTTAGTCAACAACTTTCATTTATTACTTAATTGAATAGCTTAGAAATCTATTGCTAAACCTTGAGAATGAAAATAAGCTTTTGTTTTTGAGTTTTCCTATGCTTAGAGGGATGTGTCAAGTTTATCTATTTATTTGTTTTTCTTAAAAGTCTATGGCACTTTATCAGACTATTTAGGTAATTCAAGAAGTTGAAGAGCCTTTTGTGCCTTCTTCCTTAATTTTGTATCTCTTTGGTTGATTCTATTAAGTGGTGAGCTTAATTACATTTCTAAATCTCTTTGGTGGATTTTAGGGGTGATGAGTGCACAAATCCTGTATCTCTATGGTTGCAGGTTCCTTAGGGTGGTGGCATTTGTCTATACAACTTATTCTTTCATTTTCACATTTTTCAGAACATCTTTTATTTCTTTTTGTTTCTCCTTGTAAACTTAATGTATTTGGTTATTTATTTAGTTTTTTTCATAGTTCAAATATCTTCTTTCATTTGGCTTTTGAATCATTCCATTCTGAGTTATGTGTTATGAGATATAGGCAGAAATAAACTTTGACCATGAATTGGCTGTTCATATTCTGCATACGGTTCCAACCCATATCAGGTTTGGTATCAGAGCATGATTTTTATGGTTGTCCATGGTCGTCGTACTAACAATCCAGGTAGAGATATTTTTTATTTAGAGATAGATGAAGTGAGAAGACAAATTCATGAACTCCAACATCGTCTTAATCGCTATAAAGGTTCTGATGATTACAAGAATGAATTTTTAGCTAGCAAAAATGAGAATCCATTTCATGGTGATCTCCAGGAGTCTAGTGATGATAATTTTTCTTCTAGAGATTATCAAAGGAGAAGCAAAAAATCTTTTAGAAGGGAGATTGAAGGTTGAAATTCCAAAATTTGAAGGAAAAATGCAACCTGATGATTTTCTATATTAACAGCACATTATAGAGCAAGTGTTTGAGTTCAAGGAGTGTTCGAAGAAACGTAAGGTGAAGTTGGTTGCCCTCAAACTCAAACAATATGCTTCTCTGTGGTGGGAAAATTTGACAAAGCATAAAACTCATGAAAAGAGAAGCAAAATCAGAACATGGGAAATGAAAAGAGAGTTAAGGTGGAAATTCTTACCCTGATGGATATGTTCTCAAAAATTCAAATGTTATGGCAACAAAGCATGAGTGTAGAGGAGTATACTATTGAATTTGAGTATCTTATGTTGAAATGTGATATGACTGAACTGGTAGAGCAAACCATTACATGATATTTAGGGGGTTTGAAGAAGCAAATTGGAGATGTTGTTTGCTTGTGGCAATATTGGTCCTTTACTAATGTGAAAAAGCTTGCCTTAACTGTGGAGAGACAGCAAAAGGAGGTTCATAACAATGTTTCTAAAACAGTCATTAAAATATTCTCTTCAAACCAGGGGAGTGCTACTAATGCTAAGCCATTTTCATCTAAGCCTACTACTGATAAGTCTAATTCCAAGGTTGACAAACAAGCTAGTTCTTCTAATGTTAGCTCAAAGAAGTGCTTCAAATGCCAAGTCTATGGGCATATTGCTTCTGAATGCCAAAATTGGAAAATTATCACTTTAGTTTAGGAAGAAAATAATGTCTGAAGAAGACATTGGAGAGCTAATTTTTGATAAAGAGGTGGTGTACGCAGATGAAGGAGAAATACTTATGACTCAAGAAAGTTTGAATATAAATCCAAAAGAAGATGAGTGGTTGCGTGAAAACCATTTCCATAGAAAATGCACTTCTCATGGAAAGGTATGTCATTTAGTCATTGATGGGGGTAGTTGTTCTAATGTTGTAGCAAAAGGGTGAAAGAAAAATTGAAGCTTAAAACTGAAGAACATCCTATACATTATAAAATCCAATGGATTTAGAAAGGAAATGAGGTTAGGGTGAATAAAAGATGCTTAGTTCCATTTTCTATTAGGAAGAGTTATCAAGATGGCAGTATGACAGAATAGTAATCCATGATGGTTTTAAGAATACTTATTCTTTTGTGAAAGATGATGTTAGAATTGTTTTAGCTCAATTACAACCAAAATGTAATTCCAAACCTTCTAAGGAGAAGGGAAACACCTTGTTATCTGGTAGTTTAATGGAAATGGAGTTGTTGGAAACTAGGGAAGTATATGCTATTGTTATTCTGGAAGAATCAAATTATGATTTGACAAAGCTGAAATCCTCTATTTCAGCCTCTCTTGGAGGATTTTTCATATGTTGTTTCGAATGAAATACCTCATGGTCTTCCACCAATGAGAGATATTCAGCATCACATTGACCTAATTCAAGGTTCTGTTCTTCCTAACAAAGTAGCTTATTGCATGAATCTAAAAGAGCATGAAAAATTGTAGAAACAAGTTAGGGAATTATTAACAAAGGGGTTTATAAGAGAAAGTATGAGTCCATGTGTTGTTCCAGCTCTATTGGTGCCTAAAAAGAATGGTTCACGGCCTACATATGTAAATAGTAGAGCCATCAATCAAATCACCATCAAATACAGGTTTCCTATTCCTAGACTTGATGATTTACTTGATCAATTATATGGTGTTTTTATCTTTCTAAAATTAATCTTCGTAATGGTTATCATCAAATTAGAATGAGACCAAGAGATGAATAGAAAACATCCTTTAAAATAACATATGGTCTCTATGAGTGGTTGGTTATGCCATTTGGGCTTTCTAATGCACATAGAACATTTATGCACCTTATGACTCATATCTTTAAGTCATTTATGGGGAAATTTGTTGTTGTTTGTTTTGATGATATTCTTGTTTATAGCTAGTTAGATTCATGGCACTTTGAGCATTTACAATGAGTTTTTAAGGTTTTAGGGGAGCAAAAGCTTTATGCTAATATGAAGAAATGTCATTTCTTTACAAATAGCACTGTATTATTGGTCTATATTGTATCCTCTGCATGGATTGAAGTGAACCCTAGCAAGATTGAAGCCATTGCTAGTTAACCACTTCCTAAATCAATTCATGATATTAGAAGCTTTCATGGCCTTGTATCATTTTACATAAGGTTTATTAAGGGGTTCAACACTTTAGTTACTCCAATTACAGAATGCTTACAGGGAAAATCATTTCAATAGATAGAAGCAGCAATAAAAAGTTTTGAATTGATAAACAAGATGATGGAAATTCATGTTCTTGTACTTCCAGATTTTGAGAAACTTTTTGAGGTTAAATGTGATGCTTCAACTGTAGGGATTAGTGTTGTTCTAAGTCAAGAAAGCAAACCAATTGGATTCTTTAGTGAGAAGTTGAATGGTACTAAAAAGAGATACTCAACTTATGATAAAGAGTTATATGCCATTATTAAAGCTATGGATCATTGGAGTCATTACTTGTTGCTAAAAGAATTTGTTCTTTATTCTGATCATGAAGCATTAAAGTACTTGAATTCGCAACACAAGTTTAGTAGCTGCCATGCCACATAGGTTCTGTTAGAAAATATATGAGAAATACCCAAGAAGGGGGGTTGAATTAGGGATTGTAAATTTTGAAAATTTTTCAAGATTAAGAGAAATTAAACTCTTTTTGAAAACTTGAAATAACTTTGTGTATAAATCAAGTGAGAATTTTAGTTTAATATAGATCAAAATATTAAATTCAAAACTTAGATTTTAACAGATGATAGTGATGAACGGATGAAAGATTAGAAAGAGTAAGGGAAGACAGAAAAACAATACCACTATTTATGGTGGTTCAGATCCAATAAATGTCAAATCATACATCCACTCCCCAAGCACAAAGTAAGAAAATTTATACTATGATGGGCAATAACCAAATTATAGGTACAAGCTCCTAGAACCTTTTACAACCACTCTAGTTAATCTTTCAATACCAATGAGTTTTCCTTCCCAAGAACCCAGCTAAACTCAACTCATAGGTACAAGCACTCAGCGTTTTATATTCCTCACTGGGAAACCTATAAACCACTAAGTTTTTCTATTTAAGAATCCAACCAAACTTCTCTCAAAGATAAAATGCTCTTAAAGAACTTCACAAAATAACTCTCTTAACAGAAAAGTAAATATGCCAAAGATAGCTCAAGAAATAGGAGAAGATGAGTAGAGTATTCTTAGATCAAATGTAGTCTCCCACTTCCATCTATGCTTTGAAGATGAGATCTTTTATAATCTTCATATTGTAACTGTTCGAAAATATTATCTTCTAAGAACCATTCTCCTTGATTCTCGGTAGTGGAGATCTTCAAATTTACTTTTTTAGGTTACTGAAAGATCAGAGGAGTTGGTGCACAAATTTATTCTTGTCTTAATTTTCTTTCTTGAGCAATGTACTTTAGCAATATTTTCACCTATTGTAGTAGCCTTTGTTTTACTTGCTGAATTTATTGTAGCAATTCCAACATTGTTTGCTTTTTGACAATCACACTTTCATTTATGATGAGTAAAAATCATTTCATAATGAAATATTATTTTAATGTGAGAAAGAAACAATACAATGCATAATTGCAAGAAGATAAGACAAATAAGAAGCAATTCATAATTGCAACAGTACATTGGGTGGTGGAACACGTAAAAGAGAGTAGAGACAACACGTGGAAATAAATGCCATGAGACAAAATAAAGTGCTAATGAAGAAATTTCAAATTCTCTCTCTTATGTACTCAATTAAAATAATATTTGATAGTTAACAAAATAAATAATGTGACTTTATCTCTTTACGTAAATGTCTTATTTTTACATTATACAACCAACTTTCTCCCTTATTGTTTCTTCCTCTTTTCCTTCAAAATTGTTCTTTTTAAAATGTTTCTTCCTTCACTTATTTCCTCAAATTCCAATTTCAAGAGTATCAAATAGTTTTTCATTTTACAAAAAATATTTAGTCAAAGATATATCATATTTGAAAAGGACAATTTATCCAAGTAGTGTATTTAAATTCAAATTTATTTTTCTTTTAATCAAAATTAATGAACATCATCAAAATTATTATTTTAAATAATATTTTAATATTTAAAAGAAACCTTGTGCACCAAGTTGAATTTTTCCAGCTCTGCTCATTTTCAATCAAACTCAAAGCTGGAGAGCTTAACAAACTTGCTGATGGATTGAATAGGAGGCATTCCTTTCTTAACATAATGGAATCAAAAGTGTTGGGGTTTGAAGTCATGAAGGAACTATATTCAAGTGATCCATATTTTAGCACAGTTTGGGAGTCTTGCTCTAAGGGCTCAAAGAATCAATTATTTTTGCAAGATGAATTTCTTTTCAAAGATAATGATAACTCGGGGTTGAGTTCGGTTTAACCCCGGTTGAATCATTAACCCGTGACCCGCTGCCTCCATCAGTTCAATGATTGATTCAGTCTTCTCAACAATGGAACCAATACTAAAATCAGATTCAAACTGTAGTAGTTAGAATGCCTAAAATTTCACAAGTCATTCTTGAAAGATTAGGTAATCTATGTCTATGATCTTCCTAACATTGTAACACATTCATATTCTCAAAATTTCTCAACAAAAAAAAAAAGGATTAGCCCAACCAGCCTGAGAGCCAACTCGTATTTGGCCCGACCCTGTAAAAACTAGCCTTGTATATCAAGGCCCTAACCCTACCTTATCCCTACAAAAAACGGGCTTAAAATTCAAATCGAGCTTAAAATTGACAATGCTAGAAGTGACTGCGTAAAAATATAAATATTTCATTTCTCTTAAATATTTGTAACTTTGTAACATTTTATTGGGAAACATACTTAAAGTGAAATTAAGAGATGTAAATTCAGAACCTTCCTCGTAGGAATTATTTTTCAGAAACATGAGATTCAAATTCAACAAAAGTAGAAAAACAATCTGTCTCCAGAACATGCTTTTTATGTAAATTGTCCTAGATATGGAAAATTACAACTAAAGACAAAAATTAATTATAATAGAATACAGATTATAAATGCCAACAAGAATTGATTCAACTGATAAGATTAAGCTATATTGTCATAAAAGGTATTCAATTTAATCATACTGATCCAAAGATAGCCCCACTTGAGAATCAAGAGTGCACGATCCAATTCTATATATTTGCATTATAATCTGAAGGGCTGCAAGGAAGAGTTCCCATCAAGGCCCTTTGAGAAATAATGAGCCAAAAAATCTTTTATAGTAGTGTTCCTATACATTGGTGGTTTTTCTTCTGATAACAGTTCCTTAATTGGACCATAAACTTTTGGGGCACTTTTGGCTGTGTCATCAGAATTTATAAAGAAGCTTGCTATAGAAATTCTTAGGCCTATATGCCTTGCTATGACCTTGTGGAAAACACTGATAAACCTGTCATTTGTTATAAGCTGCAAATTGAACAAAGAAACTGATAAATATAATTCTCATCACGGGTTAACTATTTCTATGAAGCATGTTATAGTTGCTGAAATTTTAGAGTTGTTTGGTATATTATTGTTTCTATCCTGATATATTAGTTATTAGGAAACATATTGAAGATACCTTTATTAGTTTAATATTCATTCCAAACACAAGAATTAATTAAATAAAAATTTTAATTAAATTTTTGATGGATTTGATTCCAAACACAATTATATTTCGAAAAAGGGATTAAAATACTTACCTGTAAAAAATCTCCTATGTTTACAACAAGAGCGCCATGAACAGGAGGAACATCAACCCACTGATTGTCATAAAGAACTTGAAGACCACCTAACTGGTCTTGCAGAAGTATGGTTATGAAGTCAGCATCAGTGTGCTTGGTAGTGCCCATAGTGAGTTCAGGTTGAGGGCATTTTGGATAGTAGTGACCCAGAACAAATAATCCTTCAATACAGTCCAATTCTTTGAAGAATGAAGGACTAAGGCCAAGAGCCTCTGACAATAACTCAAAGATTATATATCCCAATGCCCTTATTTGCTTTGAATATTCAATCACAATTTCCCTGGTAAGTACAGAGTCATTTCAACAAGGATAAAAGAAAAAAGGTTCAGATTGACCTTAACCAAATGAAATGTTAAGAAAATTGGATTAGCTTCTAAATTATTGGAAGGTCTGTTATACTTTGAACATAAATTAGACAATAGGCTAACAGCTTAAATATATATATAATAAAAAGGTTAAATTACAATTGTAATTTAACTTAAAATAAGTTTCCTTTATGTAATTTTAAGTGCATCATTATATTTTTTAGTTTGTTCTTTTATTAATTAACCATTGTCTAATATTTTTGTCTAAATTTTAACTAAAATAGTCTTGTAAATGTTAAAAAAATTGAATACTTTTAGTGTTCTAAAGATACTAGTAGGATTAACAAGCAATCAAACTAATTGACAAAAAATATAGCATTTTGAAACCCACGTTTTAATTTTAAATGTCAACTTAATCCCAACAATCACTTTAAAATATTATGATGTTGTTCAATATATAAATAAAGCAAAATTTCAACAATAAAATTCTTAAAATTAAACCAAAAAAATATCACATAATAATTAAATAATAACGAAACAAACCACACAAAAAGATAAATAACATAATTTAAAGTTTTAAACCATATAAAATAAAGTGATTTTGGGTCCAGCCATAAACTAAAAGTTACCCAGTAATAAATACAAGTACCCATGAGAAATCATCCTTGTTGTTGATAAAAGTAAAGTAATTTTGATGAACCAACTATGTTTTCAAGTCAAATAGAGTAAGCTAGAAGTATTTCTTAAAAGAATAAGCAACATCGTATAAGAAAAGAGCAAGCAACATTGTATAAGAAAAGAGCAAGCAAAGTTACATGAAAATTAAATAATAATAATATTTTATGTTGGATCACTGTACCTTTTCATTGAAACACAAACCTAAAAGGAAAGTTTTAGCTAAAAACTAAAAAGGAAAAAGCTATGAGTTTTGTTTATAAAAGTACAAACATCTTCTACAAGCCTTTTTGGAAAAATCAAAATAAAATATTTTATTTTATTCAAAAAGGTATCAAAAGGTATATGTTCAAAAGATTGTTATATGTCAATTTAAAAGCTTACTTGTGCAACTTGCAATACCTAGAAGGTAAGCACCACAAATTGATCAAAGGCATCATACAAAGCTTCAAAAATGGACGACTAAAAATCAAAGAAGATGAGAACAACTCTACATCAAACGGCCATGAAGCTATGAGCTATAAAATCAAATCTACAAGTAGCTGTAAAGCCTACTACAGAGCCATCATGAACTCAATGACTAGTGAAGAAAATTTTGTCACATCCACAAGTATAAATATGCTACACTCAAGGAAACAGAACAAGAACTGAAGGGACAAAAAGTCATAGAAGCCGAGATAGTGAAAATATACCCATTGTGCTTGAACCAGTTGAAAAACATATCTCCATTTGAACCTCACATGTTAGAATATCTTAAGGGGAGTTTGAGCCTACCTGTAATTATCCAAAATCATTTGTGAGGTTTGCTAGGTTACTTGTAGGAAAAATCTAGTGTTTGAGAGGTTGCCCAGTGAGGATTGTAAAAGGTTGAGACTGCTTGAGCTTGTGTTAGAGTTTTGATAGGTTCTTAAGTGAAAAAAACCTATTGGTTGTGAGGTTGCCTAAGTTGGTAATAAAAATATGTCAGTGCTTGAGCGTATGATTGAGTTTGGCTGAGTTCTTGGAAAAAACTCAGTGGGAAGTAGGTTAACAAGGGTGTTGGTTGTAAAAGGCTGTAACAAGCTTGTTCCTATAATTTGTTATTACCCTCATAGCGAAAATTTCATTACTTTATACTTGGGGAGTGGATATAAGATCTGACATTTGGGATCTGAACCACTATACATTTTGATGTGATTCTCCCTTGTTCTCATCTCTCAGCTATTTAATTAAACTTGCTCACAAATTTCTGATCTGGTTGCTCAAAGTTTCTTTTAACTCTAAGTTCAATCTTTTGCTTCAACTTAAAAAATTATTTGGTGAATGATGGATCCATGGTTAAAATGGCATATGCAAGGAAAATTAAGGGTAAAAAGGTCTTCAACCATGCCACACATGTGGCTGGTATTCCTAGAGTATAGGAGAATTCGGTTATTTGGGAATTGGGGTAGTGGTGTGCTAGCAATATTTTGTCCTCTTGTGGTGAAAGGTGTTTAAGAGGTCTAGGGTGATCTCTTGGTTTTCTTTACAGAGAATATTGGAGGAACAAGGGGGAAACCTAACTCCCATATTACTAGGAAGGTCATATGAGTATGGTGTGCTACATTTATCATCTTTGAATACTGGTTTTGCTATTTCCCTCTGGTTCTTGCTAATATTCTGCTATTTACTTTGGTATTTGTTGTTGTTTACTTATGGATTGTTCGGTGTAGCTGTTTCCTAGTTAGTATGCATTGTTGCATTTCCCATTACTATACCTACTGTTATTGTTGAAACTTGGCTATTTGGGTACCTTATTATCAATATAATGGTGGTTTATTCAGTATCTTGGTATTTCCTAGTGTGAGTATTTTGGTTTCCAACATTTTGGTATCAGACCCAGTTGTATTTTCAAGGAACAGTCAATACCAGAATGGATTCTTGAATAAAAAGGATGGAACAAGGATTGGAAGAGGTGAGACACAAAATACGGGTTATCAAGGATTATTTCATGGAGCTAAGGGATACAATAGCCATAAACAGAGGAAAAGCTCCCAAGGAAGGTGAAGCATCAGCTTGTGGTTCCAACGGAAACCAGCAAGAAGCAGAATTAGACAGAGGGGGAAGAGAGAGTCAACCAGTAGATAGAGAGAATTGTTTCAAGCATCTGGACTTACCCCTATTTATGGGTGAAGACCCAACTGGGTGGTTATTCAGGGTAGAACGATACTTTGGTGTTAATGGAGTCACTAAATCAGAGAAGATGGTGGTTGTTATAGTTTGTTTGGAGGGCAAAGCTCTCAATTGTTCTAATGGAGGGATGGGAAAGCCAGGATATGAACATCAAAAGTTTTTACTTTATTGGAAACGTTTTTAACCTTCTCAAGCAGGGGATGGATACTAACTTATGGTAGCTTTGAAGCTAACCTCCACTGTAATGGCATACAATGAGGAGTTTGAACTCCACTCATCGTCACTCACTGATATCCCTGATTCCCTTTTGATGGGAACTTTCTTAAATAGGCTTCAAGAGAACATCAGGGCTTAGGTAAAAATGGGTTAGCCAAGGGACCTTCAGCAAGTAATTAACCTAACTCATAAGGTGGAAGAAAGAAATTTGGTAGTGGACCATTGGAGAGAATCCAAAAAAGGAAGAGCGACCTAGCCCAATACCCAGACCTGCCCTGGCCACCCAAAGTGTTCCCAACCAAGTTTCCTCACTTGCGTGGATGCAAAACCATGCAAATACCCCTATAACTAAACGAGGAGAGTCAAACAGAGGAATTCAACTTGGTGGACGACCAGTTTATTCACAAAAACTGTCGACTAGCACTAGGAATCAAGATGGGCAGTCTTGCAACAACGGCAACACCTAGGAAGGGCCATATCATTGTATGTCTAAGGCGAAAGTGAACAGGAAAAGGCAACAGGGACTCTGTTTTCATTGTGATGAAAGATATACTGATGGGACCCTTATACTCACACATAAAACGGATGAACCAGAACTGATAATAGCCACTGTTATATTGATCACAGACCCACACAGCTAAAGATTCAATGATAC
>JASKGM010029329.1:0-26253 GCA_034509205.1 Ceratonia siliqua | reverse complement strand
GGCTGGAGGTATTCTTCTTAAGCATCTTGAATTCTTGATTGATTCTTAAGCTTTTATTCCACATTAAGAGTACTGTACATATTTACAATATGTTTAACTTACATCATTATTTATCAATTTTCTTGGTTCCAAGCATTGCAACATTTCACATGATAGCACTATCATATGAAGCGACATATTCCCTAAAGATTGAATTTCAAATTCAGTTCTTGTATGAAAGTGATAAGAGTGGAATAAGATACATTTGACATAATTTATATGTAATGTGGGAAGAAAAATTCTATATCTACAATAAATGGATTAGGAAATATTTTACTTGAGATCCTCCATCTTTTCAAATACATATACACCCACCACCTGTCATTCTATTGTCAACACCCATGAGTAGTCACTTGTGATGAATGGCTTAACCCACTGGAAGTATAAAGGACACAATACATGTTATTGAGTAGACAAAGGTATTGTAACATTTATGTATTAATTGGTGATTTATATGGATTGAGGATTATGCTATGTTATTGTTTAATTACAACCATATAATTGAATCAACCACAATAGTTTTATTCAACCAATGTTGAAAATGAAATTCAACATCCCAATAACATGAAATTGAACAACCCAACAAAACAACAGTTGCAACCTTACACGAGAAAGTCATGTACTATCAAGTTTTAATGTTGTGCGCCAATACTAGAACCGCTTAAATGTAATTCTTTAATAACACCTACTCTTTCTAATTAACTCAAAACATATCAGCTTGTTGGATTTGTCATTTTCCATTCCTATGTTTAGTGATAATTGAAATATTTAACATAATCGTTAGTAATTTTATCATTTCAAACAAATTAACATGTTATTCCCCATTCATTCAAAAGTCCCCAACATTACCCTATTTCATATAAAGCTCCCATTACATTCACTGTTTCAAATACTAATAACCATGCAAGGTCAATATATGAAATAAAATAAGTATGAATCAATGATATTGTTATTGACCATTGAGGTCGTTGTCCTCTCCATAATCCTTTATCAAATCCACAAGAAATTACCAATTTCTATATTGTTAAATGTAACTACTACATGTCAAGCTACATTATGTCATACATGGCAACTTAAATCGTCTCCCCATTTAAAACCCCAATGAGAATATGATGGGAACCTACTCGAAATTATTGTTTTTTAAGTAATATTATACTTGAATAGATGCACACTAGTAAATAAAGACACATAATAAAACATCCACAAATATATCACATTTACATATACTTCTCACAACACAGTATCTTATAGTTTCCCATGTTCAAAAAATGACTGCTTTTTATCAAAAATACCCATGGACTCTATTCTATCTCCTAAATACCCCTGGTAGCTAACAGTATACATAACATACAACCATCCCTATTTGGTTGAATGGTTCAGGCAAAGACATTATATAAAACATAATTTAGCTTGACACATCAAGTTGGATTTCCCCTTTAACATGTAACTTACTATGTTTAGCCTTCAACATTCATATAGCTAAACTTTGCATGATTAACTGCACTATCAACATATCAAACATAATCAAGTTTGACCAACGTCAATGATCAATTTATTATCCAATCATTTTTGTCCCCCCTTTAAAACCACACTTCTTATATGCACTTAAACTAAAACATCAACAAAGTTGTTCCAAAGGGTGGTACTTAGACGTGGAAGCTTTATCACACCTTCGTTCACCAGTTGTCTAACACCTTGACCCCCTCTCTATCCCCAAAGTATCATCCAACTAGTTTGAACTTATTGGATGACTGTATTCTCTGGAACTAACTGGAACCCACCACGGTTGGCTTATCCTCCTTGTGACTTAGGAACAAGTTCTTCACCTACCTCTATAGTTATAACATCCATTCACTTAGCACAACGCCCCACATTCAAGTCTAAATTTTTGGTTCAGTTAAATTTTCATTCACATGCAATGGAGTTTACTTAATGAATTATGTCTCACCTTGTTCACCCCCATTATTGTTGGAGGCAAGATGGAATCTATGGTTTTTCATCCCATTGATTTTTTTAGGATGTGTGTGCCATTCCTCTACTTGGTGTTGATGGTTTCGATAAAGATCGACATTGAATGGGTGCAGGTTGTTGGACATCCACTAGCTTCACCCCACAATATCTAATTTCCTTAGTTCATGTTTTCATCTGATGAAGGATGACCAATGTGAGTTCTTTGATCATTTGGGTCAATGAGGACATAGATTTCTGTAACTCATGAGCCCACTTGGTCAGCCGCTGCATATAAGACAATATTGGTCTTTGGCATTTAACGATTAAAACTATATAATGGCAACTGTAAATAGTGAGATAAACAATACTTCATTACCTAGGGGTTATTTTTTTAGTGTCGTCTTCTTCCATTGACCCATCGTTGTCTATGAAATGTAGATTGTCGGATGTCTCACTTGTTCCCATTGCAGCAAACAGAGAAATTGATGTATTCTTCATCGGCGACTGAGTTCTTAACACTAAAACCCTTACTAGATATATTGGTCATTTCCCAAAAAATGGTAATGTTGACCTTCCATAGGTTCTAGGGATAGCTACGCAGTAATACTCTCTCCTGAAATGACAACAAACCCCATTTATTCACTGCACATGACAAGATGGTTCGACCTAATATTTGGCTGCTAAATTTTTGTATTTGATGGACCTTCCACACAAATGGAGCAATTAACCCTTATGTCCATATAGGCAGATTATATGTACATGAAATTTTACTTGGTTTTCAGAATATGATATTCAAACAACAGTATTTTCAGTTAATCTGGATCTAATCCTATCTTGTATCATCCTTGTCCTTCTTTTTTGGCAATTAATGATCTCATACACCAATGATGGTCAATAATAAACAATATTCAATCATCTTCCTTAACAAAAATACCAGATGCAGGACCATTTTTAGTTCTATATAAATTTTATTTTAAATGAAAGCAGTCACCCTAAAATTGTTTGAAAATGACATCATTTTGATTATATTAATAAATTTGTCAACCCATAGGATCGTGTAATTATATCATACATTGATAGTAGCGGATCTTTAAAAAAAACAGTATGGCGACAAAAACAAATGTTATTTATTCCCCACATTCTTTTTTAAAATTCACAAAATCATATATATAATACCTTGTAACATAATCATCTATCAGTGGCAACTATATAAGAACCTATCATGTTTAAATCAATCATTATAAGGAATGAAAATAAATTATTACATCAACTCTCAATTAAAGGATCCTTGTTATATTTGATGCTGAATTTTGAAACTTCAGTGGGACACATGATATTTCTATTGAATGTTTATTAATTTTAGTATAATGTTGGTTGTTACATTTTTTAGGTTTATAAACTTGTTTTATAATGGACTTATAGGGTATGGGTTGATGTGACATAGGAAAAAAACAACAATAAGTTGTCCAGAATATTGAAATGAAAAAAAAATCATTCATAATAATATATGGACAGGATATAAATATTATACACATAAGTTATAAATATTACACACCTCATTTACAAATAGGAAGATATCATTTATTATGCATAACAAGATTATTTATCTCAAGCAACCATTATACCTCTTGCTAACTTTCATCATTGAGATTGGATATATCGCAAGGAAGGTAACCAAGGAAGTGTGGAAGAAAATATTTGACTCTAATAACCAAATACCAAATGATATTTTGCATGACTTATATCGTTTGGTGAAGCTTTTTATTACCACCCCTAACTGAGCATTGTCTGGTTTGAGTTATTGAAAATGAAAAGTCATATATCTAACAAAGGGACTCATAATCACATAAAATTGGTGGTGTAGGTGGGCCCGCACTGAATTAGTACAGTGAGCCATATGCAACTTTAATATTAGATCTCCTTTTTGTATTCGTCTTCATCAATTATGAAACATAAATTTTATCATTCTCCTTTATTATATAATATTTTCAAGTATTTATTTATGTTATATAACTTATAACTTAAGTCATTTTTATTATATCCAACAAAGTTCATGATGAAAATTTTAACTTCTCAACTTAAACATGATCTATTACAAAAACCCCTAACGTTTATTCTTTGTAATTATATTTGAATTTTGCGTTAATTTATATTTTATAAATGAATGTCAAAATTAAATCATGTATGATGTTTAAGATTTTATTTTTTAAGGTTAAACCTTGGAAATGTTGAAATAATTTATTATTTAGTTGGTCTGTTCAATATAAACTCCAATTAAATATGGTACCTATGATTTGCATTATGTATTATTCAAGTTAACTTACAATTAACTTTAGAATGAGGTATTATGGGCTCCGCAACGGCCACATTTTCTAATTTTGAATTGAATAAAATAGTTTTTTTTTTCATTTAGTAATATTAAATGGGTGGTTGCTACCCTACAGTCCCATTTTTGGGGCTGTAGGGCAACAGACACCCTGACTCTTTGGGAATTTTGTGAAATGTTCTTGGAATGATCCTGGAAATTTTTTATTTACGAAAAACAT
The DNA here is from genome assembly GCA_034509205.1 of Ceratonia siliqua. Classification (NCBI taxonomy): domain Eukaryota; kingdom Viridiplantae; phylum Streptophyta; class Magnoliopsida; order Fabales; family Fabaceae; genus Ceratonia; species Ceratonia siliqua. The sequence continues at coordinate 21,718 of JASKGM010029329.1, read as the reverse complement.
AATTCTAAAAACTACTATTAAATGAAAAATAGAAAAAGTGATCAAAATCCCAAGATAATCCAAAACCATCTCAACAAAATTTCCAAAAATATATATAACATATGAAACAATCCATTAATTTCAAAAAGAAAAGACGAAAAAAACAACTTAAAACTCTCAAAAAGTAAGGGGGATGTAGTGCTACAACCCCAAAAATGGGGCTGCAGTGTGGCACTCCTTTATTATTTGACTGTATCCTATGTTTAGTCGTTTATAGGGAATTTTTTTAAGTGTTTTAAATTTATGTACATTGATTGTACTATTGAATCAAACCATAATTTTTAAAATTTTTAATAATATTACTTATTTCATTGTGTTCAGTTCTAACACTAAATAATTGGCTCACACTTGTACAATGTTAGATAAGTTTAATTTCTATGGTTATCTAAATTGAGTTTGCAACTTGACTCTCAAGAGTTTTCTACAGGGAGTTTCAATAAAGGTTCAATACCCTCATTCTATAATTTTCCAAATGATATTCTCATTTTGTCATTATTCAGTTGACTGTTGGTTAGTGTGGACAAATGCAGATCTCTTGTTAGTATAGGGGGTGACAGCCCCTTAAATTTTTTTTATTTTATGTAAATATACTTATAAATTAATTTATTTTATGTTTTGTCCTTATAAAAATAACGTTGTCTATGTGAATAATTTTTAAAAAAATTGTTCTCCCTTAAACATTTTATACAAGATCCGCCACTGAGTGTGGATGACATCATATATAATGTATAACTCAAAGAATCAACACATTGATTATGCTATACATACACGGTCTTTAGTTCAGAGTTCACTAACTATATATGCTGATTATCCAAACAAAATGATCAACATTTTAATCACACAATAATCTATTAGACACGAGAACCTAGCTGCCTTAAGTTGCATATATTGTCTTACTATAACGTTAATCAAAATAAATTCAGCAGTGGAGCTTGTCTCGGCTATTATGAACTCAGCCCATATTGTGTGGCACGAGATTTGGAGGGAAATGGGAAATGAAGGGAAATGTAAATTTAATTAGGATATAAAAAGCTTCATATACAACATTCACACATAAATATGATTTGACATGTACCAACCACAAAATGCACTATATCCGACTGATTGACTTGGCAAGCAACATGTTTATTACCATCGGTACTTAGTTCACATCTTCTCTCTCCACCCCTATTTTCACATACATAGCATTTAACAAACATCATTCCTCATCGTCATCCTTTCCCCTCGCTAGAAACCATATCACCACCGACGGCCTAACCCACTATGCAAAATGGGTCACCCATCAAGTGCAGCTAAGCGTTGCAATAAGGCTAGCGTGGTATTATTGTTTTCCTTGATGTTGATACCTAATTAATAGCTATTATGTGGTTTAAAATATGGATCACAAATTTACTTAATAATAAGTCTCTATCTCATTTAGCTATGAAAGGAATCACAAACACAAGTAACCCAAACAGAGCAACAAGCTAAATGATTTAGTGTGCATTGAGGGAGGAGGAAAATGGTCATGATGGCATGCACACCCAATCTGCAGAGGTCCCAATGCATAATGCAAACATCCAGATTTAGCCTCAAAAATGAATCCTCGATGCATCATTTCATAGGCAAAGACAATGACGGAGGAGAGACCAACCCCGCCATGCCTATGCCTATAAGCATCCAAAGGCCCCATAAAACACCCACTGTTGTCAAGACAAAAGTCAATTACATGATGCAACACATCCAAGGCATTGATTTCCCATTAAAGGTGCTATACGTAAAGGTTTATATATTTTCCAAACCCCCTGCACTTAATTTCCATCCCCGTAACAGTTATTTTCCCACTAACTTCATTGTTTTAATGTAATGTTGCCAGCTAAATGGAATGCCCCAACTGCGTGCCCTAATGGTAATAAATATATTAGGTTTAAATATAGGTGAATACAATGGGTCATTTAGTCATTTACAAATGACTTTCCATAACAAATCTCCTAATAATGATGAATTTGTTCTGTAGGTTGATGCTTTGACCAACGAGAATCGAGACCTAGTGATAAAACTTCATAACGTACTGAGGAAAGTGGAAGTGGTAATATTTGTCTCCGATTTTCCTTTTCTCGTTTAGCATGTTGCATATTTGTGGAATATTTAATCAAAAGAACTTAGAAACAAAATTTGTTGAGTTTCTTACATAATTGCTTGTATTGTTACTTTTAAATGAGTGTAGTCATCCCATTTTGTTAACATTTGTGTTGCATTGGTTCGGATTTTCGATAGAAGTTCACGTTTAGTCACCATTATATGTTGATGTAGATCAATTCCTATATTCATTATGTGAGGTGGAACGTTAATTGTAGTGGAAGACAAAGACAATGTTCGTATCATAGTCTTTCTCTGGCCATTGAAGTCCATCCCTATATTCCCTAACTAACATAGACATAACAATGATTTAAACATTTAACTCAATTTAGTTATGAAGTTCAAGTGTATTTTGCATATTGTGTTCATTGTTTACTAAATGTAGCTAACATGCTAGTTCCTCTCAATTAAGTTCGGTGTTTTCCTAAATGTCAAATATTGTCCACTTGACACATGCAATTAAGAGTACAAATATAATTAAGTTGTTTGTATGCCTAAATGTCAAATATTGACCACTTGACACATGTTATTAAGAGGACAAAGAACTAGATGATTTCATTGTTGATCATATGTTTTTATATGGGGTTAACTTATACCTTTTTTCTTCATATTTCGCAAAAAATAGACATGAAAGTGTTATATATGATTGTCAAATGGGTGTGGATTGGTTTTTTCAAACAACCATCCACGATAATAAACAACACTTCAATTTCACTGAAATGTATTGGTAGTGAGACATTCCACATGACAATTGACACAGTTTATTATCACCTTTATAGTTTGAGAAGGTTAGGATTTTTATCTCTAATCTTGCAAAGACAACAGAAGCTGATGTTAATGCATCCATGTTGGCTTGGCTGAATGCTTGTTCATTGGGAAGGAAGAAAGTTTATGGTGGATGGGAAAGTTTACAAAAGTACAATAAGTGACTAACAAATCAAGCACGTAAACCTGCAGCAAAAACAATTGTCCTACTCACTAACAAAAAAATAAAAAAACAACTTTAGAGGTTGGTGATTGGTTGTCGATGTTATTCAGTCGGTGCGTTTGCAACAACTATTATCCTACAATTAGCATAACAAAATCAATCCTCAATCCACCACAAATAAAGAGTACTACTTTTTTGATATATACATATAAGAAGTGGTGTCCCCATCATCGTTATTCTTGGCAATAAGAAGAAACGATGGTGCTACCACGTGATATCCCACACTTATGGTTTAAAATGAAAATATCAATAATAGTAACATAGTATCTCCTCTATATCATCTGCTACCTACTTGTCTTCAATGTTAGAATATGCACTAGGCTTATATAATTCTATTAACCAGAAGAAAAATGGCCACACAAAACCAATATCAAACCTCACATAAACTACATAGATGAAAAAATTATATTGTTAACTTAATGAAAAGGTACATTCAGTGGATGGTTGAACTAATTTATAGACAATTGCAGACTCTTCGTTCAAACGTTAAGCAACGGTTTTCATATCACCCTTCTTCTGTAGATTATTTTTGATGATTTTCTTCAACTTGTAGTCATCAACACTGCAACCAATGCTTGAAGACTAGTTTTAAGATCATCATTACCGGTATATTCCTTTTTCTCATGATGTTGTGTTTTGTAGTACCTATCAAATACCAATGCATCATGTAAACCTGCCTAATCATCCTTGAATTCAACCATAGCAGTTGCAAAGTGACCATAGGAATCCCACTGAGGAACGACTTTAGCAAGGTTAAACCCTTCATTTTGTACTCATCCCTGTGCTTCGAATCACTTTCCCCTACAAACCATACGTCTTCTGCCATTGTGGTTGGTATATTAACTATAATTCCAGTCCGTGGCCATATAAACTGCTCATCCTTCTTCATAAAATGATCACTGTGCTTAAGCAGTTTATTGGAAACATCATCAACAACTCCAATACAATGCCACACAAACTAGTTATCACATTAATAATAGGATCACCTTTAGATAGAGGTTTTAATGGACCTTTTGCATCTATAACATCCTTCTTCAAATATTTAGCTAGGGCAAAATGGTTAGCTTTTTCTCATGCACATCTCTTATATGAATTGCTCCAACCAACACCAGAAGCTTTTTGAAGGATATCCTTGTAATGATAATCTCGTTTTCTCTTATTGGGGCAGTATAGACAAGTGAATGAATCCGCTGAGATTTTCACTTTGTGACATCAACTCTGTAGTTCTTTGTAGGATTGCTATTCATAGCAGAAATTTCTGATTCACTAATATTAGTATCCTCATCCAAGCTATGCGCCATTAAATTCCTGTATGGTGAAATGAAAAACGAAGAATCAAAATTTGCCAAGAGACAGAGAAAAAGATTTAACAAGAACATACAGTTGAATATAATCCATAGACAGTCAATGTGTCAAAGTTCATCACATAAACTCCAATGATCATCGGAATAACATATCACTATGTAGAATCTGCTACATATTAGATGAAGCATTTAAGAAATTGCAAATGTTTAATACACAAGGTTTCACGATGTTTGTGTCTATTCGTTGACCATAAACACAGCTCATCATTTGGTGGAAAGTAATGTAAGCCGATAAAGGAACCAAACAAATAATTAAAAGAACGGTTACTTAATATAAAATTTCTCAAAAATTTAATAATCATGGACATAAACTAAATAAAGCACCAGAATAGTGAATAGTATCAAAACCAAGGGGATGGGGCATAACACAACGATATTGTGGTATGCAAAAGAATCAAAAATCGAAAACATGATAGAACGATATCAAAATCCATTGGTGTAGGGGAATAAACGCATATTAACCAAAGATATCCATAGAATGATAACTTATCAACAACCTTGGACTGATAAAGGTTATGTTCCTCAATGCGAAAATGAGTGTAAGGGATAGAAGATGATGAGTCTAAGAAATAGAGGAAAAAATGGAAGAGGCGGTTCTTGAAAAGTAATGGGACATCGTGGCTACATTTATTATGTACGGTCTGTATAACACGATGTGCCAAAACCGCTCCCTCGATGGAATGTTTGTACTACATATGTCTATTTCCACAGTGTCACGTAATTACTGAACCTTTTATTTTTCTTGATAACATGAGCCACAAAGGATTATATGTGTTAACTATAAACAAGGGAAGTAAAATGGATTAAGTGATTAATGGACTTCATTGGTCAACAAACCATGTATTATCAGCAATCCAATTTTATCAGATGGGTAAAAAGGATAGAGGGAAAAAAATATAAGTGGAAACACATTGGATAAAATTTCAAAATGTTGACTACCAAAACAACACTTATGCCATTAATTACATTATGATTCAACAACCCGTTAGGGATCTTAGGGATCCAGTTAAGGCAATCTTGGCCATCTATCCTTGTGGAAGGCCAAGATTGAGACACGTGATAGATTTTATTAAAAAAATATTTTTGAATCTTGGTTCTCAAACCACTCCTTCTCCTGAAATTGTTTCCTCCTCCTCTCCTTACTTCCCATAATCCTTCTCCCACGCCCACCATTGTCTTCGATTGTCGTGGTGTTGCAAAGATGGGATTGTCGAAAATACACTTATATGCCCTTTTACTGGCTAATCCAATTTTGTGGTCAAAACTATAAAGATATAAAGGGTTTAAGGCCACTATTGCATGGATTTGAATAAGGTGGGTTTTGTCTCTACAACTGTTTCTCCTCTATGAGAAAAAAATTAGAAAGATAACAGAGTTTTGGGTGATTAGATTCTAAATTCCTATAAATCTCTTGCATTGATGTCCAAAGAAGATGATTTTGCCCAAAAACTGCTACTTGATCATAATTTAGTGGCAGGAAAAGGAGAGCACAAAGGAGGAAATTTTTGGGAGAAGAAAGTGACACAAGAAGAGAAAAGGGAGGGAAAATAAAAAAGTGAAAAAAAAAATTTGATAAAAGCTACCGTGTGTAATCTTGGCCCTCCACATGAATGGATAGCCAAGATTACCTTAATTGGATGAGATCCCCATCCAACCACTGGGGGACAACAACAAAATTTGGTTAATTGCAAGGTGTCGTTTAAGTTCACTCACATGCAACGATTCCATTTGCGTAAGTGAGAAATCACATCAGTTAAGGTGTTTGTTTATGGGCATCACTTCATTCAATAAGAGTGACGTTATAGTTTTCATCAACCTTTATGCCTTTCCCATTATTTGGTATATAAATAGAAGGCCTTTTAGACTTGGAGAAGTAGATAGAGGCACTCCCAAAAGCAAGGTGTTAATAAAAAACCTTTTGGACTTAGATATAAGTATAAACTATCTGTTTTGGTATTGGCTCTGCGTACCCAAGAAAAGTTATTGATTAAGCCAATGTATCTGGATATTAAAAATTTTATTAAATTATTAAAATGACCATTGGTTGGTCTTTGGTTGCATTCTCAATGCCATTTTGCTTTATTGTTGTGCTATGGTTATTTTTACTACTATTTGGGTGGATGGATTGTGTCTCTTAGGGTTTGAGTTATCGGAACCCTTTTCATTTTGTTGCAGGTGGTGCTTAGATTATTTATCCCACTGGTGCTAAGTGTTTAACCTCTGTTTAAGTGGTAAGTACTTCATAGTATAACATCAGCTGTGTTTACTCGCAAAGGTGATTAATTGTTGTCTTATTTAATTCTAGGTATGTGTGTGTGTTATGACCAAGTTTATACTTATGACAAGCACAAATCATGTGCAAGGGTATTTGACCTAATTATTTAATCACATTATGCCCTTGCCCATGCAAATTATTGATTATTCTTCCTGATTAGTTAATTTGTGATATACAACTATACATGATGTGTTATACAACTATACCTGATTTAATAATTTATAAACTCTAACAACCTACATCTGCGATTAGTGTTCATATGGTGAATTAGGTTTATAGATAGTCCTTAATATTTCAATATCGGCTTCTTATTAAAATGTGGTGAAAACTTATAATACATATGGACTGATTCCAAACAAGAGCGGTACCTGGATGTTAGATTTCAGGCACATAAGGAGATTCACGAACACTATATTTGATTTTCTTGCTTTGTGTAACAGTATTCTATAATTATAACTTGGGAATCAACAATTAACGCTCTATTTAGGACTACATATGGGACAATGACATGTATAGTCCATTTATGATTGTATGTATAACAAAGTCATGATCATACGTAACATTAAGAATGATGGGACCACTGTGTTATAGTGGCTCACATGTAGTGTTGAAGTGGTTCATGTTTATTATTTTCTAAGTCAAACCTAAGTGTTTAATTCATCATATGAGTATGTGTTAAAGTTTGAGTCACCATAAGGATCATATTTAACAGTCAAATTAAAAGTGGGAGTGTGGTACAAGCTACTTGATAGCAATAAAAAGGGTTGGGGATGGCGTTTATTGGGAATGGTGTTTTATGGTAGGGGAAGGCCAGATGGAAAGGGATGGTTTATGGTTCTCTACTTTCAACTGTTGAATATTTATGTCAATGTAGTGTCAGTAAATAGTTATGTGATAAAGATTATCCTAAAGCCTCTTTTTTCCTCTAGACATTTCTGTTAAGATATGGTCATTCACAGCTATATACCCAGACATATCCCCCATAATCATAAGTATCATTGGCACCACATAGGCTGTCCCCAATAGGCACAAAGCTAAAGCATGGTACAACTTTTGTAATCACATTAGCATGTTGGTTTACAAATGGTAGATGGTTGAACTAAATTTACTGTCTATGCACCTTCTCCTTTACAAATTTGATGTATTGCTAAAGGTCTTTGGTTCATAAGTGGATATCTAGGTTAGAATATAATAATAAAGTACTTTGGTTTTCACACACAACAAGAGGTATATTAGGTGTGTTAACATGCGAGTACATAGGAATGACTACATACAATTAAGTTCAGCAACTATAAATTGATGTAGGGAATTAGAGATTGAGGTACCTTGTGTAGGATCAATAATTTTTCTATGAAGCCCTAGGGAAATGAATCTACCATAGCTTTCAAGAGAGAATTCAGAGAGAGAAGATCAGATAATTCAATCATGAGAATATTGTTAGTCAATAATTTCTTATGTTCAGTGTAATAATTGCATTATTTAATACATAAGAAATTTAAATATAGAAGCTAACAATAATATAAGTATGATCAAATTTGCAACATTAGCTAACTACTTCAATAACTACATCATAGATATAATGCTCATATATTGTGTCTCTGTACTCAAGCATCATAGTGTGGTTTATTTGTCAGAAAACAACTAGTGCTAATAATGTGAAAGGATTAGTTGGTTTACATTATTTGAGTTTATTGATTATGAATAATAGCTTCATGACCTTAAATTTGATGCAAACGATGTATGGTTTTGCAGTAAACATGGAAGGTTTGACTTCAAAGGTTCCAAACAGCGAATTGAATGAGGTCCTAAAATTGGACATCCAACAACATGATAGGAAGATAGATGATAAAGAAATGAGAGCAGTAATAAACAAAAAGGATGATGAACTTGATGCTAACTTTAAGATATACATGATTATAGTTGAAGAAGGAAATACATAAGTTAGTGCCAAAGAGGATGATTTTGTGGACCCAGATTATAGTTTTTTCTTGTCCCATTTGAGGGAAACAGATTATGGTGGCTATGTTTTTTAACCTCCCAAGGAAAGTATCTCAATAAGATACAAAGAGGAGGATGATGCATCACCCGATAAGCCACAACTTGAATCTACAATGACCAATGTTGAAGATGAAAAATGATCAACATCTATGGAATATTTATTATGCTAAACGAAATTTAAATTTCATATGGATTTGTTAACAACTTTGTGTTTTAAATGCTTGACATTTGGAAATGCAGCATGTAGAACCCTTCCATCTCTATTTCTTATGTCTTGAATATTTACTATATATTGCAGTTTCATTGTTTCTTACATGCTTGGACAACCTCTATAGAATCTGCAATTGAACAAATAAAATTCTGTCAATTATCAACCATTTGTAGAACCGTTCCATCTCTGTCTCTATGTTAGATAACAAAAACTAACAAACTAGTGGGTACAGAGGCATCGTTATCGATACGAGGACGATTAATGCTCTATAGTATGCAATTAAATTTGATAACAATATACCAAAGGAAGGGATTTATTTGAGAACATTACATGAATTATAACAAGTTGTCTACCACATTATCATGCTATTGATCATTTTAGGGTAAAGCCCATTTTTTATTAATGGAAAAAACTGTGGCACAATGATATTATTAACTTAAATAATATAAACTTACTCCTTCATATACAATTATATTATTACAAAAGACAAACAAAAAACTCATGGAATAGATAAAGAGAATAATCTTATTACAACATAATGGAATTGTCAATCCACCCACCCTAAGCATGGTCATATCCAATATGAAAATTTATAATTCACTCTGAATGGAACATCATAATATCAACATAAATGTATAGATGTTCTAGTAACACAACTTTCATAGCCCATGATTGGATGAACATCCCCGAAATGAGAAGCCTACTTCAAGATTGTCAGCATATATTCCAATTATGGATGATCATAACCCTCAAAGTCACAAGATGTAATGGTTATCAGGCAATGTGAAAGAGAAACCAAACAAAAGTGATGCCATTGGCCATCTTTAATCTTATACATCAGACAATGCCACTGCCATAAGTGACTACACCCAACATGTCAATGCAAGACCCAAAGTTATCTATATGAAAAGAAAGCATGACTAGTTAATCTCTAGAAAAAGTCAAATTAGGTGTCCTTCAGTTGCCTCCTTCTAAAATAACAAACTTCACACTACAGTCATCTTCAAGCATAAAGTAAACTATTCAATGGGAGATTTCACAAGTAGTTTGATGTTGTGCCTTGCAAAGAAGAAAGATGGCAACTCCTATCAGCAGATATCATGTTGAATTACAATTTCTTATAGAATACCAATTTTGATGCAAGCCAACAGATGGAGTTTATCAACAAAGGCAAACATAACCATAATACAGTTAACATCAACTCACCATAATTGAATGTGGCAATGTAATACAAACTACAAGGTTCATATGCATCCCAAAATTACTTCATTACCATAAGTTCACAATATGTAATGTGCATCGGTCAAGTCTGCTTAAGTAAACAATATCAAAATCAGTTTAAGTTTATATGGAATGCATATAAATTAAACTCAAAGAATAACAACATAATAGTTGCACGTATCTAAATTATACAGTAAAACTAACAAGAATACTAATAATTTGTTCATTAGTGCAACTAGATGAACATAGCGAACTAATATATCATAACAGTTTTTCACTTCAATTAAACATGGTGAGTAAGCAGTTAATCATATTCCTGGTATAATCTACCATATATAATCTCGATTGGACATATTTCAAAATTTTCAACATTGTAATAAGGAAGTCTCTTAACATGATACTAACCTGCGACAAATTGAAAAAGGATGCCACAGGTGATTCATTTAGCAACTCAACTGCGCATGTGGCTTGGTTGTGTCCAGTCTGTTTGCATTTGCCACACCTTTGAGGTCTAAAAATCCCACTATTTCGACCAGCTAGCCTACCACGTGCTCGTGAAACTATTGGATCGTGAACTGTAAACTCATTCCCCACCACAGCAGATGATTCATTACTGCACTTTGTTTCCAACTCTCGAACCATCTTATGCATATGATCTTGGGTCACATAAAAGTCTTTAGTTCACTGGCCAGTAAGGTAGTTTAGCCACCTAAAACCATGCCCAAGTCTCACTATTCTATATTTTAGCACCTTGGCCTCATTATGAAGAGAGCCCTTCACCATATCTGACATAACCTGAGATTTAGCATCCTTAATGTTCTTCGTCCACCACTTATACACAGCACAAGGAAGGATTGCATCAAAATCCTCAAAAGCCATCATACAAAGCATGTAAGGGCAAGGTAAGCCATACGACTCTAGCATGCCACAATCACATTACATCCTTTGCCTACTAGGATCTGGGTCATAAAGGACACGATATCGTTTGAAGCTAACCTTGTATCTTCTAAGCTTGCAAACCCACATACCAAAAATGTCTTCAAACTCATCAATCGTCTAAGCATATGCCTCATGCAACACCACCTGGAAATCCTCAAATGCTTCGTTCGAGTATAATTGAGATGCATGCTTTTCAAGTTGATAATGTATATTACAAAGTATGAACTAGACAAATCGTGATTTGTAATCTGCTTGGAGTTCATTGTATCTTATTGAGTCCAAAGCTTGTGGATCTATTAAATAAAGTCCAGTAAGTTATGCTTTTGGTTAACATAACATCATATATACAAATTTATAGCCTTGCATCGCAATGTCGTTATGAATCCACACATGAGTTTCCCTCTCAAGTGTGCGTTGAACCAAAGATGACAGTTGGAATATAATTCTTTAATCCATTTGTTTTCCAGTAGGTCACATCTCTCCATCAACTTGCCCAATGCCTTTTAAACTCCTCAACGGCAATGTTGGCAGCAGTAAAATAACTTAAGTTGCTAACAAATTCCTTCCTTTTAACATTCGCCTGTGCTTTCTGCTTAAGGTGCCATAAACATAATATAAGGTTGCTTTTCTCATTACCTTATCACCATAGATGATGAATGATACCCGTGTCTTCTCGTGCATACCCTCCACCAATGTGCGTAAAACCCACTTGTAAGTCTCCTTGGTTTTGTCACTTAATAGATAACAAGCAAACACAAATGACTGCTTATGGTGATTACTACCATTGAATATCACTAATGACTTAATATATTAATTCTTCTTATACGTTGAGTCAAAGTCTACTACATCACCAAAGCATTGGTAATCCAATTGCCTTATGCCATTTGCTCAAAATAATTTATCTAAGCATCCCCCTTTGTCCATAGATTTCTTATAGAACCTCGAATCATTCTCAGCTCTACCAATCAAATAAGTAAAGGCGTCATTAGCATCTAAACCTATTTTTTTCTCCCTTCTTTGCTGTCAAAATGATTGTACAAGTCTTTCTCGTAAATGCAGGCTCGCTGAAGCCACCACAATTTGATGCCATGTAGCTCATGATGTGAGACGTTTTCATCTTATGATCATGCAAGATGTTCACTTGAGCTTGCTCAACTTTGTCAACTAACAATGCGAGGGGTGGAACTTGGCTACTCTACGCTGCAGTATTGGATGATTGTGCTAATCTACAAATTTATTAACTATCTAAACCTTTGAATCCTTATTTGGCTTAATCCTCAATGATACTTGGCACCCACATCGAGTGAATGCTCGCTGCGCCTATTTCCTATTAGGTCTGTTACTATCATTTTTAGATCTAAAATCCTCACAAGCATATACAAAATAGCGCCATAAGATTTTGCCCCTATTATTCCTTTTATAACGATCCTTCCTTGTGCTAAACCCATGCCCCAAACCATATTTTTGGTAGAATGTCTATGCATAGTCTTCAGTAGACCATTGAAAACTCATTATATCTTCAACGATTAAGTCTTCATAATATTCCTTCTTAACCTCATGCGTAGCCTCATTATCAAATTGAGTTTCAGACTCCATACTCCCTAAAACTTGTTAAGATTTGCCACTTTGTCAAAATGATGAATAACACCACAAGAGTTATAAGAAATTATTCAGTATATAAACTATAGAAGTAGTAAGATTTATAGTAAGCACAAAGTTTAGACAAAAGCATTCAAAATTTGACCACAAACTAGTTTTCCTATTTTGTCACATGTCATTTTGTTTAACATATATACCATTTATGACAAGCATACCTCATTGTCCATACCAATACTTATTCCCATCAATTTTTGTTTGTCCAAACAGTATAATTATTCATAATGTGACAATGAAAGGCGTTGCATGTAAGCCTAGTTCACTTAGTTCACCTATAAGCCTAGTTCAATTGCTCAAAAAAATGTTTCAAGATATAGAGCAGAAAGTATACTTATTCTTTTACAAATTGCATTGTCAAATTGTTAAGATTGGAAGTCTCATGTTGCAACTACATTGCAACATAACACGCTAGACTGAAATCTTTCAATTTATGCTCACCCCTTATGTAATTCTTAGGCACTAGCATGACAGCAACCCGAAAGTTCAAGTATTTCAACAAAAACAACGCCTATGGACAAAACATTGGACTAGAAGCATGAAGCACCCAATATGAATGGAACCCCCATAACTAACTAACCAACTAATCTTCTTACCTAACTGTGCTTCAAAATGATAGCCCTAACAGGAGGTTGAAAAAGATTTGATTCGAGAAACACAATATGCACCAAAGGTCGACGAAGGTCACTCATAGGGAAAAATCAAGCTTCAAAGATTCTATCAAAGATCACAACTTGTTGGCATACACGATATAGGCCTTCTTCACTCACCTTCCATGGCAAATACGTAAGGGCGTGGTTGCAAAAAATATTTGGCCTGTTCTACAAATAAAGAGAGGACTTGTTGTGCAAATAACATTACACCCAAAAAAACAATTTACCCCAGTTGACCAAAATACCTGAGGTGGTAGCGCTACGGCCCAAATTAAGGGGCCGTAGCGTAGCAACTATCTTTTTTTAATTACGAATTAAATGATAAAATAAAAGATAGATCGTACCTGAGTTTTGGAACTACGCTCTGATACCAACATTACAATACATCAATGCTAATGCACCATTTCAGTTGATTTGGCATCTTCATCCTTTGAATGCAATGAGGATAACTCAGACAATGATAATGGTCGCTATAATTAACTGAGACAGTGATAATAGGAATAATTTGCCTGCGTAAAAATTAGGACATCAAGTGAAGGTGATCATTGTCTTCACACATGGTTATGAGACAACAAATAAACACAAAACCATATCAAGGTGAGCATTATTTACATGGTATGCAAAGAATCTGAAAACAATCAAATAAGTATTCTTGTTAACTTCATATTTTACCTTACTTCCCTTGGTGATATCCACAATGTGCAACTGGCAACCCACCATTGAACAAGCATAAGCACCACATTTTACTTGGAATTTTCAACTTAGAAATCGAATTAATGGTACAACATAGATACTAAAAATAACATGAGAAGATAACACCTTTGAAATTTCACATTGTTAAATAATAAAAATTGATAAGTACTTGAGAAGGCAATTTGTGCGATTTATTATTCGTTAAATCGAATTAATGGTCCAACATAGATACTAAAAATAACATGAGAAGATAACACCTTTGAAATTTCACATTGTTAAATAATAAAAATTGATAAGTACTTGAGAAGGAAATTTCACGCTGTTGCTAGGGGTTTACATTACTTTAAATGACTGTGGGACATTTGTGCAATTTATTATTCATTAAGTATTAAAGAGTCAAATTAAAAGTTGTGGATTTTGTGCCCATTTCCACAATTAAAAATTCTCCTAGGATTACACACTCAAATTTGACATTATTTTTTTTTCACCTTCTAAGCCAGTTGCTGGTTATCTCGTTTTTTATTACATAATTAATCTAACGGCTAATGTGCAACCAACAATGATCAAACGATCCTAAAGAAGGGACGTAGCCCCACCGCTCGCATAGTTGTGCGATAGGGTAGGAATTGCCATTAAAATATTTTTTTCCATAAAATTCTAGATTTTACATAGAATTGGTTAACAGTTAGAAATTTTTGTTAGTAGAAAAAATTAATAGGAAATAATTGTATGAGTATATTAGATAATTTTTTAGTATATCTCATTTCTAATATATTCATATAATTAAATTTTATATATTTAATCTAATTATCTACTTTAGTTAAATTATATTCACCTAAAAAATTTTCATTGAATTATTATTCAAATTTTTATGAATGAATAAGTATTTATAAATTTTTTAATTAATAAAATAATATTTTAACCTTTTTTAATTGTTTTATTTTATTTTATTTTATTTCTAACTCTCTTTTATGCATATATATAAATTTGAAATTTACTGTCCCGCAAATAAAGGAAGTACCCAGGACATAACAGGCATTGATTCTCTAATTCATGTCAAATTACATCTAATATCCTTTATAACTATTTCTTCCGTTTCAAAATAATAGTCATTTTAGAAATTTTAATTTATTTCAAATTATCTGTCATTTTATACATTACTAATGAGTATTAATTATTATTTTTTAAACTTTGCCCTTACTTATTATTATCTTCAATGTATTGATTTTGCCTTGCTAAAATCTCTCAAATAATTTATTTATACAATTATTCTTTTTACAAAGAAATAAAAGTTTAAATTGATTTTAATATGAGTAATTTAATCTAATATAATTAGTTTTTGTTACAAGTTAGGGCTAGGCTGGCCCGACTATTTTATTTTTGTGAAGGTTTAGGGTGAATAGAGGAATCATTAAGATGCAGTGTCGCTAGTTTATACTATCAATTAGGGTATACATGATTCGGTTCGATGTGATTTTTCACAAAAAAGCTTGCCGAACCGCATGATAAAATGCATTGCGATTTGATGGATTTTGTCAAGAGAAACTACACCCCAATATGTGGTGCGGTTTTTAACTATAGTTTATCCGTTTTCAGCTCCCGTATCCGTCTTCCCGATCAATATCGTCTTCCAAAATGTGAACCCATCGCAGCATTTTGGTTCCCCTTCGAATATCCCCGTCGTCCAGTACTTCTGAGCTCCGATTGCATACTCTACTCCAATAATTGCACTCAAAACGCAATAAAAAAAAACCCATCAATTAACTTCCTCAAAATTTCCAGATCTAAACCTAAGCTCTGCAGATTCAAATTCAAACAAACAGAGAATTTAGCTCGAAGACGAACCTTGAACGCTAGAATGGTACACTTTGAGAACGAACTAGTAAGCGTAGCCGTTAATGGGTGTTAGATCATACGCATTGAGGTACACCGGCACCAATCCTGAACCACCGCTCTGGGGACCCTTCACGCACATCATTCTATGATGTCATTTCACTACATCAACTTCATTTGTGCGTCCAAGAAACTTCGCTAAAAGTTTTGAAATTTATTTATTTTCCCCAATTGGGTGTCTGGATTTTGAGAACAAAGAAGAGAAAGAGAAGCTTGTGTTAATGGGTTCGACCAATGACAAGTGGTGCCACTATCTCTAGTTATTTCAAGGGTGATGGGTTGCTGAGTTTGGAAGATTTCATGGCGTTGATGGAAGCAGGAGGAAAGCAAGAGAAGTTGGAGGACTTGAGAGAAGCTTTTGAGATGAACGATATAGAAGGGTGTAGGTTTTTTTAGGTAATTTGTGGTTCGGTTCGGTGACCAAACTGCTACCTGGGTTTACCTAAAATTGAAACTGAAACACATCATTGGAGCTGCAGTTTGGTGTGGTTTCATGATTTGATCAACACCGCTGTAACCCCCTATTGCCAACATCATGCTTGTCGAGGGAACCAGTGGCCGCACACAAAATGACATATAAAAAACAAACAACAAACAAGTGTCTTAGTGTCTCATATTGAGTAACAATTTCGTTTTTTCCCTGGGCCAAGTAGAATGATTCAGACTGCCAATTGCCACATTCTACCATACTGAAGCTATTTACTCCCATTTAAATCTACTCACACTATGATTTATAACTTAAAAATAAATACATATCATAAAAAAAATTTATCTCAAATATATATGTACTTAAGAAATAATTAAACAAGGAAATAACTAAGATAGGTATATATCTATGCCTTAAACAACAGTTTATGAGACAATGAAAAAAAAAGAGAGAGAATAAGATAATTTTTTTTTTAATTTTGGTAGGCTGGCCTATTTAACCCAGAGCCTACTAAGGAGCTGGTTGGGTTGGGATTTTTTCAACCCGTCCTTACAACTCTAATAATCCACTAAGCTATTTGGACAAAGTAGAAATTATTGTAATATTCTATAATATTTGAAATTTATTTTACTAATGAGATATTTGAACTTTGATTATAATAAAAAAATTACAGTAAATTATTTATACAAATAACTTATTCAAAATATCTTTTAAACAAATTTCTATGAAAATTTAGATGAGCTAATTAAAAAATTAAAGATGCATTAAAACATTTAAATAATATGGTACTTCAATAACACATTTAAATAATTATTTTAAAATATTTTATATTATAAAATAATATGATATATATAGTTACAATGATATATAAAAGAATTGTACTTAAAATTCACAGTAGAAATTATTATTTAATAGTATAAATCGAATTTGATTTTATAGACTTATTGTAATAAAATTAATAATGTATATTAGGTCTTATTTGGCGCACTGTATAAGATTGAATAGGATATCATAAGTTAATATAATTCAATCTTATATGATTTGTAATGCATATAAATAATTGTATAAGCTTATACAGTTGAGACTTTTTATTATGATCATTGTATAACAAAATATAGGAAGGAGGTGGAATAAGATAATACAAGACTGGATAGGATAAAAATTTAATTGTTTTGACTAAAATATCCTTATATATAAAAAATGTTAAATTTACCATAAATTTTTTTTAGTCAATTTTTTAAAAAAATTATAAAAGTAACAATACATTTACTAAAAGTATTTTTTAGTCTAACTCTAACACAAAAAATAATATATAAAAATAACATAAAATTTACCATAATTATTTTTGCTTAATTTAACACATAATACTATCTAAGAATATTATTAAATTTACTAAAATTATTTATTAATCTAATCTTTATACAAAAATGCCCAAGTCATGAAAAAATTTTGTAGGTATTTTAATCAAAAAAATTAAAATTTTATCCTATTCATCACTGTATGATTTATCAATAAACACCGAATAAGATTATGTTATATAATCTATTATATTTTACGTTATTATATCAAATACATAATAATATATAAACTTATCAAATTAATAATTTATACAATATTATTTAATAACTCTTACATAAATTAGTCTTATTTACCTGTCAAACATGTTCTGAATGTTTTATTTTATTTAAATAGTAAAAGACGATGTGACAAAGAAATTTGATCTTCTTCTATGCACATGATTAACGGAGACACTCTTTTGTGGCTTTGATGGATACATTTTTGTTTTTCTAGTTTTTACTTAGTGGGACAACATCCAAAGAATATATTTGAGATTTTTAATTTTAGGTCCTCTTTTTTCTCCTTGGCTCCTTTCTTTTTTATTTTTTTTACCAATCTTGGACCCACCGCCCGGCTTAGTAATTATTTATTCTATATTAAAATATTTTTTCCATAAATTTCTAGATTCTACATGGATTTGGCTAACAAATTAAATTTTTTTATGTGAGTAGAAAAAATTAATAAAATAAAATACTTCAACCCATTGTAACCAGTTGTCTGGATATCTTTGTCTTTACGACTTTATCCATTGTAACCAACATAATTTGGGCACAATGATTCATAAATTAGGAAGCACGAAAACGAGATACTGAGATATGAGATATTAAAAATTTTAAATATATATATATATATTTTAAATAACATAAATATAATTTTAAATAATTATATTTTATCAAAATATTAGACAGTTATATTATGCTTTTATTAAAAAAATAGAATATGAATTCTCCAAAATATTAATAATTTTTTAAAAAATAAATATAACTATAAAAAATATTATCAAGTTATTATAATTCATCATTTCACAATAAAAAATAGTTAATTAGAGATATTATAAAATTATTTTAATATAATGTTTTACAATAAAAAATAATTATAAATGAATCTAACGTTGGTGTCAAATTTTTATTTTATTTTATTTTATTTTATTTACAGACATTCATATACATGGCTAATACATATTAAGCTTGTGTCGTGGCTCCGACGTCGCGGTTGTTAAACACAGGAACACACAAGGACAGAACTTCATTGAAGGAAAAGGCGTGATAACCTCCAATTTTTTTTTTTTAAATTTGCCTAAGAAAGAAAGAAATTTCTATGTTTTGCACCTCCAAAAAATTTCTAATTTCTACGTAAATGACTTTTTAAAAAAATTGTCCCCTTAAATAACAAAATAACAAAATAATGTTAAATATCCAGAATTGAGAATACAACAACAAAATAACAAAATAATGTGCGCGTGCTTCTTAGTCCATAACTAACTTTTTAATTAGATAAGTGTAGAAAATTAACAGTGTAATTATTTTATAAAATTTTAATTTATTATCATTTACACTATTATATAGTTTATTTCATTGACAACAATGAGGAATAAATATATAATAGTTTTATTGTCGTTTTCAGTTTTGCATTACCATGAATTTTACTGTTATTAATTATTACACCTTGGGAATGCAAAACGCCTCCCTCGCAAGTCGGATAGCTACAAATTTGGGATTAACGGGCAACAGGGATTCTGTATTTCAAATATTTTAAAATAAACATAATTCTTTAACGAGTTATTTTATTTATACATAATTTTTTATATTATTTTTATACTTTTTTTATATCTATCATTTTATTATTATTTATCATTATTATTATTATTTTATATTAAATTGATAATTAATATTAAAAGTATAAAAAAAAAAATTTTAATATATAAATAAAATGATTGTTCTTTAACAGCGGCAAGAAGCTTTGAGCCCAGGCGGAAGCTTTAGCCTTTAGATAGTCTACTTTATAACATTATAATTTTAGCTTTTGCTTTTGAAACGTTTTGATTTTTGGAATTGAATACTATGAACGCATTCAAATGACTTTCTTCTTATTTATTTTTTTAACGGCATATTCGTCTATGGGAAACGTTTTTGAAAACTATATATGTACATGTATATAATTATTTCTGTTTAGTTTTATTAAATGTACTTCCACTAATTGAATTGTGTAAATTCACCCCTCTGTCTCTCATGCTTTTAGACTTAGACACCGTTCAACAACAACTAATGTATTGAATTGCTGCCTTTGGATCTTCTAAATACTCCTGTAAACAAGCTTGGGTCATGTGAATGTCTTGCACTCATTGAGAGCGTGACAGTAAATTTCAAATATATATATATATATATATATATATATATATATATAAGGGAATTAAAAATAAATAAAATAATAATTAAAAAGACGATGAAATATTTTATTTTATTAATTAAAAAAAGAATTTGTAACATATTGATTCATAAAAATATCAATAATAATTAAATAAAAAGTTTTAGGTGAATTATATAATTAAATTAATGTAGACAATTATATTAAATATATAAATTTAATTATATGATAATATGAATATATTAGAAATAAAATATACTAAAGTCTAAACCCTAATTAAAAATCTAAAATATATTCCTTCGGTGTCGTAAAAACTATAAAAACAAAAATGTATCCATCAAGGACAAGGCCCTCTTTTTTGGAGACTTAGGTCAAACCAAGAGGATTGCACGGAAATTAATTTAACTTATATTACTTTTATTTTTATTGAAATTGACAATTAATTTAAATTATTTTTATTAAGATTGATAATATAAAATTTAATATATTTTTTAAATGATATTTAATTTTTTTTATAAAAATAAAAATATTATTCTTAATATCAATATAATAAGTAAATAAAAAATAAAAGTATTTATATTATATACCGTTCTAGAATGTCTCTCATTTCTTTAGTGTCTGTCTACACTACTAGACAAAACGAGGAACATTCTACGAAATGGGACATCAATGTACCCTTCTAGGAGCTATTCCTAGGTGTCAAGAAGTCATATGCATATGCACACAGAAGTATTTTAGGTTAAAGTTGGCTTTTTGACGCCACTTTAACCTCTCAATCAGTGGCATTTTGGACTTTGTTCCAAATTGAAGAAAACTAGAAGCATCTTTGCCCAGGAAAAACATACGACAAAGAAAAAGATATCCCTGAAAGGGATGAGAACAGCGACTTCACTGTTAATATGTACATGTGGCCTCGACCAACAGCGCCACCTCATTCATTCCAAATTTGCTGCAATCCGACTTGAGAGGTTACAATATGAACAACCAACTTGAGGTTCCTGCTGCACTCGAAGCTCTCCAAAGGTTAGCCTATAATTTTCACCTTATCCCTTTCTTTGTTTTCAGTACATACTCTATATATTTCTGTTTCTGTGTTTCCTACTTCCTCCTCAATATCGGAGAAGGAGAGAAACTCCTACACCAAAATATATTTTTAACTATCTCTATATTTCCTAATTCTTCGTATCACTTTCTTTGTATGAATATCACTTCGTTCTCTTTCTGGATATTCTTAAATATACACATTAACGTCAAGCGATTTTTTGATAAATAAAAGATGATATTAGGTTAGATGATATTGTGGTAATAAAAACATGGCTTAACTATGGGGCACTCTTTTAGACACTATTAACCCAAATCCCAAACGAGATAACTACACATTATCTCTACTTATAATAAATTCAAAAAAGAACGAAAAGGAAATATAAGTATTAAAATCTCAATCCACCAAGGGGTGTATGTAATTTAATTTTGGTATAATGACATTTTTCATTTGCAAATGATTATGCAGCTCAATCCCATGGCATACCATCTTTGGGTTTCTA
>JASKGM010029318.1:0-26259 GCA_034509205.1 Ceratonia siliqua | reverse complement strand
GGGCCCGCACCACGGCCCCCCCCCCCCCCCCCCCCCCCAAAGGTCACCTCCTTCAGCACACGGGGCCTGTTCTGCCCCAAATCTCCTCCATTATTTCTTGCAGAATATGAAGGTTCAAGTCTTTAAGGTCAAATTTTGTGATTCATTTCACCTTTTCTGTTTCTTTCTAACTGAAATTGTAAGAGCATAAAGGCATTGAGAATCATGAATTTTAGCGAATGAATCTTTCTCACCATTATCTTTCAAGTTGAGGCTCCTTCCTCCTCTTTTTTCAGTTTCTCAAAGATCAAATTTGTGCATTTTGTTTTGTTCCTGAATATATTTAATATTTGTGAGAATTTACGCTAGCTCTAGGAATCTAATAATAATTATCTATGGCCAAATCTTATCTTCTTTTTTCTAATTAATTATCCCAAAGAATAAATATTTTGCTTTCTCTATTCTATTGTAATTTTTTTATTGATCCGCTTATTATTGTCTCCTACAAAATTTTATATTTTAACATTTTTTAGTGAGTTATATGAGTTGGACTGTGCAACCCACCCTAAGTGAACCGGGCTAAGAGTTAGATGGCCCCGTATACAGGCCAACCTGACCTAGCCTAATGCGCCAATCCGGATGAGGCCAGTTGGCCCACTTGGATAGGTCTACACTAAGTTAAGCTAAGTGTTTTTAATTCCAACATAAACTACCTCTCAAATAAAATACAACATAAACTACCATGCCTAAGAAGCAAGAACACTAACACTAATACAAGATACAACACAATACCGATACTATGGCACTACAAAATTTGTGGCGTTTACAAGCAATTTAAAATGTTATGTCGTGTATAATAAAAGTGTTGAATATGTAATGTAATACAACTCCAATTTTGAAATATCAATGCCTCAGGCTATGGCACAAGAAACCAACTGGCAAATCGTTAGCAATTATGTAAATAGGAAGAAAAAAAATCAATTAATGAAACCCACTTGTGTTGATCATGAAAATAATTGCATTCTGCAGTGGATAAATTATCTTCAACTTTACGAATTTTTATCACAAGCATGTCAAACTCCACAGTTCCAAGTACAAAGAATTGCATATATGTATTTATGTAGAGCTTCCACATTAAGTCATCCAAGGCATTATTGTGCAGCAACAGGAAATACATAATCAAACAAAACAGCATTGCCTTCATAGAACTACGAGACTGTTCATGAATGCAGTCTGCGAATTACATATGCCAGACTCCTAAGGTCACTAATAACCAATAATTCCATCACTGACCTCCACGTGTTGCAGCAGAAAGAGGTTGAACAGCTGCTAGAGGGTTTACTTGATAAGAAAATGCAAGCTGCCACATATCTACCAATGCCCTTTTCACGGAAACAACTTGTCTTCTTACAATCCTAAGCCATGCATGAATATTCAGAAATACAAAATACCTCTTTAGTAAAGGCACCAAATCATGTGTAACTTGCTTTTATGTAAAAGTTTAATTCAGGTTTCAAAAGATACGAAGCATGGATCATTATCCAGAAATTAAGATATTAGATATAGAAACTTAGGCACTAGATCCATTAAGTACTTAAAATCTAACACTTTGTATTAATAAGTATTGGTGCTTGAGGAATACTATATAAGAGACAATTAAGTGCAAACTTAAAGGTATCACCACAAATCAGTTTGTGTAACCAAAGACCAGAATATATAATCCTTAATTAGACTAAATTATTTCTTAAGACTTTATATCTGACAAATTCGAGAGCAAGCACTACTGCATCTATAGCTGAATATCTGCAAAATTAGAATAAATCTAGCAGTGGCCAACCTTGAGTTACAAAAAAGAGAATCTAAACGCAATGAATGAAATGAAGATCTTTTACCTTGAAGACCACCAAAAAGGTCAATCCCATTTGGGATGGCATGGCACTAGGAAAAAAGTTTTCCTACATATAAGGTATTAAATTTCATTTTGAGATACCGTTTCGGCGACTTAGAAAACGGAAACGTTTTGAAACGTTTCGAAAATTTTGTGGAAACAGAAGAATTTTTAAAAAACATTTCAAATAAGTTTAAACAATATTTTTTTCTATTATAAAGAATTTTAACATGATAATAATAATATAAATATATATAATTAGATAACATAGTATTGAATAATTACATTCTCATTCAAATAACATTAATGTAATTAATGTTCATAATCTTTGACAACATGTGACATATATAATACTTAATGTAAATTACATATTATAAAGTCTCAAATTACACAGTACATAATCAACAATGAACATTAGGAAGTTTGAATCAATTAACAGTAGAATGTCTATAAGGTAAATATCCAGAATATGGATATAATCTAAGAGAAAATTGATAATGTCTCTCCACATGGTCACAATAATCAATCCAACTCATATGAAAGCAGTAAAAATTATCATAATCCCTCTTCCTTTTTATCTTTTCCCGTTTCGTTTCGTTTTGGTGCTTTTCGTTAGATTTTCACCGAAATGAATCAAAATCTTACAATTCGTTGCTATTTTGAAATTGGAATGACGTTTCGTTTCGGTTTTGCACGAAATCGAAATTTTTCATGCATTTCGACCAAAACAGCACGAAATTTAATTCCTTGATTTAAATTAGAGGTTGTGACCATCCGAAGACCAAGAGTCAGGTTCGGATCCGAATCTAGGACTCAGTATGAATGTTGAGTCACAACGAAGTCGAAGGTGAAGCGAGGAATGAGACCGTAAGGGGTCGGGGCTTGAAGAATAAAACAAAAACTGATTTCCGCTTTTAAAAAGCAAAAGTTGTTTTCCACTTCAAATGCAGCTAATTTTTGTTGACTTGTTAGAACTTTTTGTTGACCAAATTATTTTATGAAAACTC
Organism: Ceratonia siliqua; assembly: GCA_034509205.1. NCBI lineage: Eukaryota > Viridiplantae > Streptophyta > Magnoliopsida > Fabales > Fabaceae > Ceratonia > Ceratonia siliqua. Next base: position 23,385 of record JASKGM010029318.1, on the reverse strand, counting down.
ACTTTCAGTCGAAACAAACTGACTCCAAGTTCTAGCTATGCTAAGACTCTCCACACCATCAACTCCGTGATACATTTTCACTTCTTTTTTATATGACTTAAGCATCATTGTTTCATTGCTATTACTATATTCATAACCCTCCATAAAGCAGAGTTCTAATTCTAACCATGCTTGCCCAAAGAAAAGAAAAACAAAGAAAGAAAGAAGAGAAAGAGTAACCTTCACCTCTAAACAACTTCAGCCACAGAAAGGTCCTTTTTTTTTTTTTTTGCCTAATGTGGAAAAGAAAAGTCAGCATAAAAAAGTTAATTTTGATACTAAGTGATAATCATGCTCTCAAGCTGAGACAATTTGGATGTTGAGCAGTTGAAGTATATGGGTGTATCCTAAAACCTGCTAATTTGAAGGCACAAATTCAAGTGAGAAATAAGTGAGTACCTTTTCACAGTAGCTTGCTTCTTCCTGAAAACATAATATATAAGCAAGATCAAACAACCAAGCATTATCTTCCCACTAGATATGACAAACTGAGCAGTGCCAAACTTCAAATTGATAGCACGGAAGCACCAGAGACACGGTTCTATTCTTTCAGACAATTTTAGAATCGCTTCTTTTGAACTGAACTTTTTATTGTCTGGATATCTGCCTTTCAAAGCTTTAGGTGAACCTTCACATGTATCTAGTTCTGCCCGAGAACAAGCGTCATTGTTATTTGCAGGTGATGGTGGAAAGGGAATTTGGGACAAGTTGGTAGTTTTAAGAGAATGCAGAGAGTGTAACCTCCTCAGAAGTCCCTACAAAAACAGAGGCATAACATTAACTAGTAAATAAATCCTATTTCTTTTAGACCCCATTTGGTACGCCGTATAAGGCTAGGTAGGATAGTATAAACTAACACAACCCACCATTACCCAATGACTGATGCACACGAGCAATTGTAAAAGCTTGTATAGTCAACTTTTTATGCGGCTATCACTGTATAATACTAGACTGATGTAAACCCAATGAAAACAGGGAAAGAACTGATGGAAACACTGAATCTTCTCTGATACAACAGTAACTGAATTACAACCAAGTCCGACAATATGACAGCATTACAAGACAGTGACCTACAGCAACACAGAATTACAATAGAGAACACACAGTACACAGATCAGCACTTCGAGTAGCTGGTCACTCCCAATCCTAGCAATTCGAGAAGCTAGAGATCTCCCAATCTCTCAAGTCTGATTTTCTGCCTAGCCTCCCTCTGCCCTTCCCCCTCTATTTATCTTTCTCTCCTTGCTGCATAACCACTTGGACCTCATCTTCTGCATAACAGCTTGTCCCCCATAACTTCCTGCCCACTAATAAGCTCTTCTATAACTTCCCTCTTCCCAGAATATACGCTCATAATCTGAGAGGTTCCAGCATAGACTCGCTAAGGAACTTCGTAACAGTATTGAACAAAAATGGGAAAATTATTATATGGTGCCCATAAGGCATACTATTCTTATTTGGTGCCCCAAAGGCACCAATTGGGAAAATAAGTGCCTATGGATACTATTAGAATAGGGAGCCCAATGGGCACCCAACTATAATTTTCTCAAAAAAAAAGGAATCATTTTTTGCCAATATATCATCATACGCAATAATTTAAAAACCAGACCAGTCATTAAACATGTGAAGTGTTCACAATTTACTGATCCAATCTTGGGTCAAACCGGTTATAACAAATATATAATTTTAATTATTATTATATATATAACAATATATTAAAAAATTTAAAAAGTGGAAACTAGGAATCCTAACTTAACATTCAATTATTAATATCATTGTATCAATAAAAAATAAAAAATATATATATGTGGTGTGTGTGTGCGCGCACGTGCAGGTTGGCAGGTTGGGTTGGGTTTGTACGGGTTGAAAGGTTGTGGTAGGTAAGGGTGGATGTATTGGTAGTGACAACAGTGGTGGTGCAGCAGTGGTGATGGCAGTATAACACCCTTGTCGTCGCTGCCCCAACATCTTATGTCATACATTAATACAACAAACACATAATAGTATAAAGGCTTATACAGTTGATAGCTTATACAATACTATCCAATGCTATATTATCAGGGTTTATCCTATACGGCACACCAAGTACAGCCTTATATGCATTAATCAAATCAACAAACACATAATAGTATAAAGTTTCCAATCTGCAACCTAACCCGCACTTTGCGGGTTGAAAAACTCCAACCCAAACCAACCCACGAACCTGGGTTGGGTTGGATTGTGCAAGTTTACGGGTCAACCCAACCCAATGAACACCCTAACTTTATACTATTATGTGTTTGTTACATCAATGTATGACATAAGGTGTTGGGGCAGTGGCTGCAAGGGTGTTAATGACAATGGTGGCAGTGGTTGTGGTAGGTAAGGGTGGATGTATTGGTGGGGACAACAGTGGTGGTGCAGCAGTGGTGATGGCAGTATAACACCCTTGCTGTCGCTGCACCAAAATCTTATGTCATACATTGATACAACAAACACATAATAATATAAAGGCTTATACAGTTGATAGCTTATACAATATTATCCAATGCTATATTATCAGGCTTTATCCTATACGGCACACCAAGTAAAGCCTTGTATGCATTAATCAAATCAACAATATATACCATTATGATCATTATATTTGTCACAAATGATAAGCATTTAATTATATATAAGCAACAGTGAATCTCAAAAAGACAGACGATTCTAAAATGGTGTCAACTTAGACAAATAAATCCAACATATAGACAAAAACTTGCAGCTGACACCCACACTGAAGTCCATGTAATATAGGTATCCACATAAACGGGGCAACCAAATGAAAAGGATAGATTCTAATACAATTTAAGCAATAATTTTATCGAAAAGAAAGATCTATGGGGGCAGAATCAGTAAGCTTTGCCAGAATAATGCTCAACACCTTGCTTGAAGTTTTAGACTTTACATGCCCAAGAGAAATCTCTGTATCTTTTATTAATTTGATTCAATTTCCCTTCCTATGTACACAGGTTCATGCATGCAGTCATGCACACACATGAAAAAAGAAGAAAGAAAAGAAAAACTCCTCACACCCAGCAGTTACAAATTGGTATGAAGTCACTGCATATATGATGGGATCAATTTCTAGGATGTCTATCAGCATTTAACAATAATTTAATGCTCAATTACCACCCACTCCAGTTATATGTGTCACTTAGCAGAAATTCAGTGATTCATTGTTCCAATCAATCAAAACAAGACCATAGCTTTGTTTCACATTTCCAGTTGAAATGCCTAATATCAAAGGCCTTAACCTTGATTTATAACATCATGGTTAGCATAATCTGCAGAAAACACCCTAGTTTACCTGTCGTTTTTCCTCAGGTAACGATGCTTTCTCAATCCAGGAAATTGCAAAATCTACATCATTTAAAACTGTTGCAAGAAGTGTGACAGCATAGACCTCAACAATTTCCAAATACTTATCAGTTCCCATAACAAAGTGCATAGCATATCCATTTGCACGCTCTAAATTTGCTTCTGCTATGACAGTGCAGTATTGTTCATCCCCAAGAATCCATCCATTAAGAAACTCCTGTAGAAATTCTCGAACACCAAGAGGAGAACCATCTGCTATTTGTAAACAAGCCCTGACCCAAAAGGGGAAAAATGAACATGACTCTTATCATATATTTTACTTTTCAATGCCGTGTTCACTAACATATTATATGGACAATAGAAACAAGAGAATTACCCTTCTTAGACACTAGCAAGAGCAGTGTATGCATACAGATCTGAGACATATATAGGCATGCACAAGATGTACAAGATGTATATTACATAGAATTTAATCCATCTCATTGTTGTAGTGCTACTTCAATAAAATGTAAGTGTAAATCCATCTCATTGTTGTAGTGCTACTTCAATAAAATGTAAGTGTAACGTCAAATGAGCACTTCATCATACAATGGAGAAGAGGCATAAAATTAGATAACTCCATAATTAGATACCAGGTCTTATATTTGAGGATAACATAAATGTGGCATCTTTTTAAAGTTAAAACAGCTCTAGCCGACTAGCCCCCACCCGTTTAGGTTTTGGGAAGGCACATCAGTTGTCTTATCCTTTTAGTTTTTGGTCATATACAACTGGAAGAATTAATACCAACATTTTACTTCTTAAAAGTACAGAAAAAAAAATTATATATCATAAATGACCTATTTCAGGTATGTAGGAAAGAACTATTCATATCATGAACAAATAATCACAACTCTTCATATGTGTATGTTAAATTCTTATTACATGGAGGTTCTTAAACAAATCAAGGGTAACAGATGTTATCAGATTGAAGGCTAAGATACCCAGTAAGAAGAACTTGAGCGGGAATGGCCTTTACCGACACAAAATACAGTCTGAGTTGATTCAGAATTCCTGATGTCCTGCAAAAGTCCAACATTCAAGATTATTAGTGAATTGTATATGCATGCCTTCAAACATATCAATTATTTCTTACCCAAAAAAGTCCATGTCAATCATTAAAATCACTATTATACATAATATTAGGTGGGATTGGGAAAGCAGGAAATAGTCAATCATGATGGTTTCCTCAGGAGAAGAGGACCCAAAGTATAATAATTATGGAAAGAAGATTCTAGCTAGAAGAAAAGGAAGAAAATAAGGTGAAATGTAGTTTGCCTCAAACTAAGGACATCAATTCAATATGATGCAATCTTCACAGTGAACAAGCTATCAAAATATCATCTTACTAAGGGCCTATTTGGATGGGCTTCTTTAAATAAGATGCTTCATGCAAAAGTGCTAATTGTTTTTTTTTTTAAAAAAAAAAAGCAGCTATTAGGCATTTGGATGCAAAACTGTAAAAGCACTTTTGTAGAAATAAAATTACCGAAAAGGGCACCTCCCCCACCCCCACCTGCTACCATCTCCTCCGCCCTCCCATCTCCCCCACCCTCAATAAGTTAGATTAACAGATCAATTAACAGAGAATGAAGAGGAACTTGGAGCTGCGGATGGTTCAGATGACGTCAACGAAGATGGCAGCGAGAACAGCACTGCGAGTGATGACATTCCTGTTGGGTAAATCTGGTCCAAAATCGAATGGTGCGAGATGGGTTGGGGGAATGGGAATTTGCAAATTTGGGTAAGGGTATTTGTGTCCAAAAATGCTTTATCTCTCTTCTACTGGAGGTACTTTTTTTAGAAGCTAGAATTTTTAGCTCTGGAAAAAAAGCACCCAAACTTGCTTTATTTAAAAGCACTTTTTTATAAAAGCCTAGACACTATTTTGGAGAGGCATCTTTTTTTAAAAAAAACTGCTTTTGGGATGGGAAAAGCCATCCCAAACGCGCTCTAAACCCTAATTCTTGCGGTGGTCTAGCTATAACAGTATTGTTATGATTAGACAATTATTGCTCCAGTTTTAACAACGAAATGAGGCAAATCTACTTTTGGTATAGAGATACCTCCCTAGTTCCTTTAGTGACTGAACCAGCACCATACCAGTTGATTCCAACATGTCATACACTTGAGCAGCTTCTTCTTTGGTTGCAATGTCTCTACCATCATCATGTAGACGCTTCAAAATAGAGGAAGCTAATGATGCGGCTCCTTCGAACATGGAGCAAACAAGGTAGCTGCAACAGACAATAGAAACATAACCAAACAGAGTAACATGATCAACAATATAAAATATGATGACACAGAGCATAGATTATGTTCACAAGTGTCAGAGCATTTCTTAGAAATTTTTTGAATAGCTTGGTGAATTATAATAATTGAATTATGAAAAAAAACAAAATGTCCTTCCAAAACTAGTGCAATCAAATTACAATAGAACCAAAGCCGAAGACAAAAGGTTTCTTTCTGTCCCAATTCAATTTGAAAACCAAACATTTCCACAACAAACAATGCTTACCTCTCTGCAAGTTCTATCTCTTTCCATATCACAGTAGCAGCAGTTGTAGCAGAGAAAGTTCCCATCCTCTCTAGTTGAGGTAAAGGTTTATGAAGCCAACCACAAACAATCAACTCTGTTTTGTTGCACCTGGTTCAGGAGGCGAAGCCCACTCCTAGTTGGTTTTGTCACGCTATTGCCACTGATCGATCAATGCATTAATCAAATCAACCATATTAACCATTATGTATAAGCCCAGGTAGAATCTGAAGAAGTCACAGCTGATTCTAAAATGGTTTCAAACCAATGAAGCATGGGTACGGCAAAAATCAAGCCATACCGGTAACAGGTACGTATTGAGTACGGGTGTTGTTTGGATACGGTAAAAACATACCCAATACGTATCCATTTCTCTTCCCATCAGCGTCCTCCATCACTGCCGAGGTGCCAAGCTCCCACCTTTGTTTTGCTCCTGCAGTGATGAAGGACGCTGATGGGAAGAGAAACAACGTCACATAGCATCCTTATCAACCCAGGCATCACTCCATAATCAAACTCCAAATCAGAACCATAAAAAAATCCAAGAAACATAACTTAAAGGGAGGAAAGGGAGGAACAAAAATCAACGAACCAGACAGGCCAAAATCAGCGGTTTGAAATTAAAGAACCAAAACCCTAAAACTAGCACAGTGAGTCAACGAAGCATAACCCCCATATCAGAGAAACAATCAAACCCTAAATCAGAAAAACCACAAACCCCCAAATTAGACCAGGAGGCCGAAGATTAAAATCTAAATTAGAACTTAAGACTTTATGTAATGAAACGTTACCTGTTGCAGGGCCTCAAATCCAGTGAAGAGGATTCTGTTAGGTGCGAAGGAGCTTCCTTCAGCGGTGCTTTAATGGCGATTTGGCCGACCTCCACTGTTTCGCGACTTCCCCTGTTTCGTGATTTTCACGCTGCTGATGACGGAAAGAGTGTGGCTGTAGAGGAAAAAGGGGTTGACCGTGGATCTGTGCAAGGAAAATCGAGAGGAGAAGAAGAGGGAGAGCTTCAATGGTGGAGCTGGTGATGGAGTTCTCGATGAGTGTGTGTGGGTCTGTGAGTGAGAAAATGTGAGGTGCATGAGAAAATATGGAGATGGGTGAATGGTTTCAATGCAAGGGAGAGAGAGAAGGGAGAAGGGAGAATTTTTTTTGGGTATAGAAGAAGCTTCAGAGAAATTTTTGGGAAGAAGGAGGTGGTCTGCTTCGCGGGTGAGGGTGAATTCTGAGTCTCGTGAAAATGGGGTTCAGAAGGCGTATGTATCCGTGCAGTTGGCTCCAATTGGTGCAAAAAAAAAGTTAAAAATAATATGTTTTGAAAAACGTAAAAATAAAAAAATAAAAAATTGGTTGAATGGGATGATTAAAATTTAACTGAATCATGCAGTTGAATTTCAATTGTACAGAATCTGGCAAGGCCAAAAATGAATATTAGAAAGGTGAGGAAGAGGGAAGGGAAAAGAGAGAATTGTTTTGGGAAAAATACATTTAACGTTCCAAAATTATAGTTTAATTACAATTTTAGTATAAGAACTTTGAAACTTTACAAATCCGTCCGAAATTAAAATCGTTACATTTTGTTTATATTATCGTAATTTGTGAGCAACACGTACCTATGTGTATTGAGACAAAAAATGGGATAATTTTACTCATTCATTTTTAACTTACAATAATTAGAGTTTGAAGAATGAAAAAAAAACCTCACTTCATAAGATATCTTAAATTCTTGTGTTTTAGAAGGTTTTGATATTCAAAACTTACATGGAAGTTGAAAAACACTACAATAATGGAGAATGTGTCATTTAGAGTTTTAAAACATATTAACATAGACGATATAATGATTTTATGTCAGCTAAAATTGTATAAAGTGGTTTGTATGAGTTTAAAATTCGTGTATCAAAAATGTAATTAGGTTATAGTTCACTTGATAAATTGCATTTTACCTATCATTTTTATGGATCATGATTCTCTAATTTTCTCCAATAATTTAGGGTGTGTTAGGTTGAAATATTTTCATTTTTTATTTAAAATTTTTTTAATTTTTAATATTTTAAAGATGCATTTGTTTTTAATTGTAGTGGTTGGAAGTCTTATATTATCTTATTAAAGTCATTAAGTATTGTATAAATGTGAAAGGTATCCCTCCCCTCACAAAGCACCTTTGTAAGAAAAAATTAGCCCACCACAAAAATTTATTATAGTATCAAAATTGGTAATCTAAAATTAAGAGTAGGACTTACTTTAAATACAAAAATAGTCATATTTGCCTAAGTAATTTACTAGCATAATAATTATCTTTCTATATTTTTTTCAAGGGGTTACTCCCCTATCGTCGGGTAGGGAATTTTTTATATTTTTTTATTTTAAAAATTAATTAATTAATTTTTATATCATATATTTTTAAAAAAATTTTAAAATTTTTTTAACTTATAAATGAATAATAAAAAAATTATGAATGAATATTATAAAAAATATAAAAAATATATATAATTTTGTAAAAAATATATATAATATAAAAAATAATTTATTTTTAAAAAGAATAAATTAAGAAACAAATAAAACAAATGAAAAATGAAAAAAAAAACAAATTAAGGTTGTGTGACTGCACCTTAGCCACGCCTTTTTTCTATGGGAAATTCTAAGTTACAGCTCCATTTTGGAGATGTAGCTTAAACTTTTTAATTTTTTTTTATTGTTTTAATAATTTTTTTATTTTTTTTATTTTTTTATATTAATAAATTATTATTTATATCATATATTTTTTTTAAGATTTTTTAAAATGTTTTTATATTTTTTAAAAATATTTTTGTTTATGAATAAATAGTATCAAAAAATTATAAATAAATAGTATATAAAAAATATAAAAATATTTTAAAAAAATTTAAAAATATTTTAAAAAATTTCTAAAAAATTATATGACATAAATAATAATTAATTAATATTAAAAAATAAAAAATTAAGATAAAAAATTAAAAAAATACTAAATTTAAATATCAAAAATTATGCTACAGCTCAAAAATAAAATTGGAGCATAACAGCCTTTTTCTATTCCATCATATCTTGCAAATAGTAATAGTCACGCAAATACATTTTTATATTTATTTTCTAAAACAGAAAACAGTAAAAAAGCAACGTCTTACATTGTAAAATTTCCTTAATCCCAGCCGTTAAGTTACTCCAGCCGGTCATCTATGGCTTAAGTTATGCCACGTTAGCATCTCTAAATCCCAGCCCAAAGCTCACCGTTTAAGCTATAATCAAAATCCAATACATACCTTTGCCTTCCTTGCTCTGCTTATTTCTGCGTGAGCTTCCCAGCAATCTGACGTCTTTGCCATCGACCATCATGCTGCGTAACAATCCAGTCATCTCTGACATCTACGCCGCCGCTATTTTTGTGGATTTCGCACTTTATGGCAAGAAACCGCAAAGCAAGCGCTTTTCGACCAACTCCGTTTTCCTTGGCGCGTTCAGAAAATGCTTTTTCTTGGGTATTTTTTTTTTAAAAAAATATTTTTGTCAAAAAAATAGTATTTGATAAAAAAAATTTTATAATCACTTTTGAAAAGGGAAAAAATTGAAAAATAGCTATTTTAAAAAAAATCTTATTTTTGGTTAAAAATTATTTTAAGTAAAAAAGATAAATTTTTACGAATAATATTACTGATATTTTTATTTATATCCATTTAATTTTTTAATTTTTAATTTTTTTATAATTTTATTTTAAAATTTATTTATAAAAATAATATATTTATATTCAAACACAATATAAAAAATATTTTTACATATTTTTTCAATAATTTTACTTACACATAAAATTTTTTAATTTTTTATATTTAAACACAACAAATATATTTTTTTAGTAAAATCACATTATATTCAAATATCAAATACTTACTTTTTTTTAAAATTAATAATTCTATTTAAAATACTTACTAAAAATATATAAGTAAATCCAAACACCTAAAATCAGAATTAATCATATGTTGACTGTAATGTTCTTTTCTTCTTCCTTTTTTGCCTCCTTTTCGTTTTCTTTCTAGGTTAATAGTTGAGTTTTCCTATAGGAGTCTGGGACTAGTTGCTAAGAACGCTCTAACTTCATTGTACCATGCTTATAATTTAATTGAAGAAGGACCAAGTTGATTCTCAAGTTTCAATGCTGACTTGTACAAGATTTTATTTTTAGTTATGGTATTGGTTAAGAAGGATAATTAGAGTAAAATTAACATCCTCCTAATTATGAAAAAAATTTTATAAAATAAAAAATTAATTCTAAAAGAAAAATATATTTTATTATAAATAGATACTATTTTAGATTCAGATACAATAATAAAAAAAAATTTATTTTTTTTATTATTCTCCTTAACGAAGTTAAAAAATTTATTCTCTCTTTAAAATTAAAAAATTTATTTATTTTAACTTATTACTTTTGTTAAAAGAATTTTTTAAATAGTTCAAGTTTTGTTATAAAATATTTTTTAAAAAAAAATTCCTTATCCCAAAATATAAGAAACGGGCCCATTTAACACTAAAAGTGGAAGGACTAAGGTGACTTGACAGGATTAGATTGAGTACTATATGTTGAACGAAAAAAATAGTTTGCAAAAACTTTGTTGATTGGGTTTAATTGTTTATCTTAAATGCTTATTATATAAGTATAGGTGTTAAAGTTTTAAAATATTTAAACTTGTAAATAAGTATAAATAAAATATATATACAAATAACTCACATCTAAAAATAGAAGTAAAATTAATAAAAATTTCACATATATTTTATAGTTACTTTAATCTTATAATATACTTCTCAACCAAACGCACTGATTACTTATTTTTTAGAAAATATCAATTCATGAAATTTACGGTGAATATACTTAATAATTAAAATAAAAATAAAATATGAAATAAAATAATTGATAGTTTTTAAAATTAAATTAAAAAGTCTTCTCATTTATTCTTCTTTGTATGGCATGAAGAACTTTATAATGACATACAAAAGAATTTACTTGTTTTCTTGTGTTTTTCTCTCAAAACCTTATAGCTCTCTCAAGATATTTTTCTTTTCAATGTGACGGCCACAAAAGTTCTCTCCTCTCTCAATATACTTGACTGCTAGATAAGGAAAAATGTTTAATGATATATACCATCACCTAATCTTAGGCCACATGAGAGTAATCAAAAAATCAATCCCTAAAATTAAGGATCCACACGCCTACTAAGGGAGAAATTAGATAATTATATTATCTAACATTATATCAATTAATAATTATATTATTAATTTTGATAATAACATATTTTATTTAACAATTAAATAAAACCATTGTGACTTTCTAATTGGTCATGCTTCAATTAAAATCCAAATTGATGAATTTCATTTAATTAAATTCCTTTAACTTAGTTAGTTTCCTAGTAAATGTAGGTTACCTAAAAAATTATAACTTTTTTAATTTTCAACCTTTATTCACTTAGATAATTAGGATAATTAGGAGGGAATATATTGGATCACGTCAAATACCAATTCCCCTCCTTTAGCCGTGCACCTCTCCATCACAGGGAAAGAGATTATTTCACAAGTTTGAATAATTCAAACTTTGCAATAATATCAAGATAAAATTAATTAAATTACTTTTATCCTAAAAAAATGTTATAACCGAAATTCTTAATTGAATGAGGATTTAATTTTATTCCAATCAACTTCTTTAAATTAAATGTTTGAACAATCCAAATATTAATTTAAAGTAGTTAAACCAGAAATTACTAGGATAAATATTGTCTAAATTGAGACAACACTTGTCTTAATTAAGACAAATCTTTATCCTAAAATTCTATTGTCTAATTAAAATAACACTTGTTTAATTGTTTAAATTAGACAACCAGTGTGAGAATTCTTCTTGTTTCTTTAGTGACAACTCTTTGTTCTAAAATAAATCTTTGTCTAAATTAAGATAATTTTTGTCTCAATTAAGACATTAGCTAAAATGCTATCAATAAAATTCATCTTGAATTTATTTTAACTCAATGTGGATTGAATTCTTCAAAGTAAGGTGGAGAATCAATTGGATTATTTTAATCTCATTAAGATAATCCAAGTTTATTATCAGCCACTTCACCAAAGATTTATGATTGTACTCTTGATAATTCCTAAAATTACGAGAAATCAATGTTGTACAAAGACCCATATGGAATGAATTTTAAAAACCTTTTTTTTGGTTTGTGAAAACAAAAAAATTTATTTGGGTAAGTATGTTCATAAGTTGTTTTTTAAAACTATTTCCTCAAACAATGACTAAAAAACAAAAAATAGGAAACAACCTTAACATGTTTTGGCTTGTTTTTATCTCCTCTTTTCTAAAAAACTAGGAAAACATCCAAACAAGTTTTTTATTTTTTTTGTTCAATGAAAACTATTTTTTGTAGTTATTCACAAAAACCATTTTAAAAAACAATAAAATGGAAATTGTTTCAAATAGACCGCTAGTGTTTGTGAACTCACTTAATCATTCATTGACACAAGGTAAAATTACCAATTTACCTCTTATGTCAATTTTGCCACCTGGTATCAGATTTCATCCGATAAGTGATCAGCTAATCTTTTAAAACTTTTCTAAAATGATCTCAAAATGATGAATAACTAATTTATCATTTCACTGGTCCAGATATGTCATTTGTCTTCCTAAAATTATCATAAGTGATGTAATGTTACAAACTCTATTTCTTGGATTTATATTTGTTAACTCTTACTATGATCTCAACATACAGAGTCTTAACAAATGTCATACAATGGTCGTGCCTATAAAATATCAAAGATTACAATGGTCATGAATATGAGTCCACAATCTATCAGGATTTCAGTTCTGCCACTAGCAGATGCAATGTATGTGAGTTCAAGTTCAAAGTAATAGTATTAACTTGAACTTTATATCTCACTTAATTCTAATTCATCTAATAGTGTTATTACCTTAAACTACTACTTCAATGATTTAAGATTCATCATTCCCTTAGAAAAGAATCTCATTCTTTTTATGGAGGTAATCCAAACACTACAATCTTAATTGAACAGAGTGACCACTCTATTCAATGACCGTGAATATTGTTTTAGATTCATTCAAAGATACATATCTCCTTTTACATAACCCTTATGCAATATCTTGGTTTATTAGAATCTAGGAACCTTAATAGTTAGAAAATAAATATTACATCAATAAACTCTTTATTTATTAATGTTAAAATTTATTTACATCAAACTGGAGAATACAACTTGTTTTCCAAGACAACCTATTCCCAACACAGTCCTGGGCACTGCAGCACTCAAAAGGCAAGGTTGCAGTGCCCAACATTCTGTTTCTGAAACAAATTGGAGCGCTGCAATGTTGTAGTTTGGGCCTTTGATTCCCAGTGGGTGCCACAGCCTCCATGGGGCAGCGCCTATGGTTCTGAAGCGCCCAAGCTTTTATAACTCCCAAAATTTTTCAAAAACCTGAGCACTGTAGTGCCCACGCGAACAATCATGATGTTTCATCTGAAAGTGGTGTCTGGTGGGTCCAAACTAACATATTCTTTAGTAGACACAATGGTTTGTTCAAAGTACTATAAATAATAGACAATCAAGAAGAGAAAAAGTTACTCACACAATCAATTATTCTCTCTACTCACTTTCAACATCTATTCAAGAAAGTTCTTAAGGAAATAACAATATTAATTGCTAAATATTGTTCTTTGGGTGCTTAGATAAATCCTATAAATGTATTTGCTTGAACTTGGCAGCAACTAGTGGGGGCAAATAACGTTTTAAGGACAGTGTCCTAATCACGTTCTAAGCACACATTTTTTTGTTTCCATCTTCCATCCACTTACTGGTTTTTTCAATCTTAAAACATTATTATTTGCTACAAGAATATGGAGACAACCCAAGAATATGCTTTTAAAGTTATGAATCAAGATTTTATGAAACTAAACATTTTTGATGGCATGAACTTCAATATATGGAAGGACAAAATGCTATTTCTTTTTACTATTATGAAAATAGCATATCTCCTTGACCCAAAACTGGAAATCATATTACCACCAACTGAAGATGATACACAAGAATTGGTGGAGAAAAGGAAGAAAAGCGTTGATGATGAAGTTCTATGTAGATGTTACATCTTGAACACTTTTTCATATTGACTTTGTGACTTGTACCACACTATGTCATCACCAAAAGAAATTTGGGAGGCCTTGAAGGCAACTTCCAACATTAAAAAGCAAGGAACATATAAGTTTTTAACTATGAAATACTTTGAATTTCATATAAATGATAATATCAATGTTCTTGACCAAGCGCATGATTTGCAAGTTCTAGTTTCAAAGTTAAAGGATGTGAATGTTATAATTGTTGGGAATAAGTTGCCATGAAAAAGAACTTGTATTCCCAAATTTTTTGTAAATACATTTTAATATTAATAAATAAAGAGTTTATTTATGAAAGCTTTGTTTTTTAACTATTAAGGTTCTTAGATTCTAATAAATTAAGATACATTTGCATAAGGTTATGCAAAATGAGATATGTATTTTTGGATAAATCTAAAATACTATAAAAAGTCACTGAATAGAGTTGATTACTCTATTCAATAAAGATTGTAGTATCTAGATTTCCTTCATATAAAGAATGAGATTCTTTTCTAAGGGAATGATGAATCTCCAATCATTGAAGAAGTAGACTTCCAATAATGACACAATTAAATGAATTGGAATTAAGTGAGATATCAAGTTCAAATTGATATTGTTGCTTTGAACTTGAACTCACACACATTGTATTGTTAGTGGCAGAACCTAAATCCTAATAGATTATGGACCCGTGTTCATATCCATTATAATCTTTGATATACTATGAGCACGACCATTGTGTGACATTGGTCAAAACTCTATATGTTAGGATTATAGTTGGAGTGAACATCTGGGAACATAAATCCAAAAAATGAAGTTCGTAACATTACATCACTTCTAGTGATTTCAGGAAGACAAGTGACATATATGAGCTTCGTGAAATTTAGCTACTCATCATTTCAAGATAATTTTACAAAAGTTCTCAAAGATTATCTGGTCACTTATCATATGAAATATGAGACTATGGGACAAAATTGAAATAAGAGGTAAAAGAGTAATGTTACCTTGTGTCAATGGATGGTTATGAGGGCTCACATATACTAGGTTTTAGGAATTAATGTTCAACCTTGACATCTCGTAATTTTAGGAATTATCAAGAATGCAATCAAGAATCTTTGTTAAAATAATTTCATGATTAATAAAATTAGATTATCTTAATGATATTAATATAATCCCAAATTTATTGGAGCTTGAAATTCCTATGATCAAATGGATTTCCCAGCTAACTTTTAAGAATTCAATCTACATTAAGTTTTAATAAATTTAAGATAAAGTTAATTGATAATATTTCAGATCATGTTTTTATTAAGACAAGAGTTGTCTTAATTTAGACAAAGAGTTATTTTAAGACAAATGTTGTCCTAAGCGTGCTTGAAAATGTGAGAAACATTTTTGTCACTAAAAAGACCAAAATAATTCTCACATTAGTTGTGTGATCTAAACAATTGTTGTTTTAATTAAACAATAAAATTAAGACAAATGTTTGTTTTAATTAAGACAAGTGTTGTCTCAATTAGGATAACCTTTATCTGAATAATTATTTTTTATTTAACTACTTTAAATTAATATTTGAATTGTTCAAATATTTAATTTTAAGAAGTTAATTAAAATAAAATCAAATCCCAATTTAATTAGGAATTTTGGCTATAGTATTTTATTAGCTTAAAATTCATTTAATTAATTATTTATCTTAATGTTGTTGCAAAGTTTGAATTATTCAAACTTATGAGGCAACCTCCTCCTCATGTGATGGAGAGGTGCACGGCCAAAGGAATTGATATTTAAAATGGTCAAATATATTCTCTCTTAATTCTCGTAATTATCTAAGTGAATAAAGTTTGGAAATTAAAAAAGTTTTAATTTTTTAGGTAACCTACATTCATTAAGAAACTAACTAAGTCAAAGGGATTTAATTAAGTAAAATTCATTTATTTGAATTTTTAATTCAAGCATGACTAATTAGAAAGTTACACATGTCTTATTTTATTGTTAAATAAATATGTCATTATCAAAATTAATAATATTAATATTAATTGATAAATCATTTGATAATTTGATTATCTAATATTCCCCATTAGTAGGCGTGTAAATCCCTAATTGTTAGGGATTATTTTTTGAATACACTCATGTGCCTATGGTTAGGTGATTATAAATATCAACATCAACCCTTTTCATAAGGAAGTCGTCCAAGCATTCATTTGAAAGAAAATTCCCTAGTGGGCATGAGGTTTGAGAGAAAGAGAGAAACACAATTTGAAGGCTTTCATTTTTATTGAGTGTTGAAAGATTTTGTTCCGCAAGTTACACTAAGAGGAATAAAGGGAAAGGCTTTCTAATTTAATTTGAAAGCTATCAATTTTTTTTCATCATTTGTTTTGTTTCAATCACTAAACCTATTCACCGTTGGTTCTATGGATTGACACTTCCCATGGAATAGGAGGTTAGTGTGCTTAATTGGAAGTATATTACAAGATTAAAGCAACTATAAGAGGTACGTAACTATCTATTTCACTTCTCTATCTAATCGTGAGTTATTTGCTTAGTGTTTTGTTTTCGCCTGTTTGCAAGTTAAATGTTTTAAAATTTTTAATACACATGCTTATACCGTAAACACTTAAGGGTAACAACTAGATCCAACAATAATTCCTAAATCTTTCCAAGTGGGAGCTATTAATGCTAAATTACCTCAAAGTTGGAATAATTACAGGAAGAATTTACAGCACACAACAGAGAATTTCACCTTGGATCAGATTTTAAAACATTTATGCATTAAAGAGGAAACTCGAACTTTGCAAAAGAAGCACAATGAATATGTTTCTAAGGTGAACTTTGTAGGTCCAGAAAATTCATCCAAAACTAGTGGAAACCAGAAGAAGGCACAAAAGAACCTTAGACCAGAAAATAAAATGAGCAAAGGGAAAACTTGGTTCTTTAATGGAAAAATTGGACATTTCAAGAAGAATTGTAGATTTTGGCTTAAGAAACAAAAGAAGGAGAATGGAAATTCAAAAGAAGCCAACATGGTTGATGAAATTATTGCCATGGTTTCAAATATACAAATTGACACAATTTTTGGTTGGTTTCTAAAGTAAATATGGCAGTATCTTCCCAAATCTACAATTGGTGGTATGATTTTGGCGCTTCTGTTCATGTTTGCCATGATATAACTTTATTCAAGACTTATAAACAAGTTACGAATGGCAAAAAGTACTAATGAGGAATAATGGCAAGGTAGACGTGCTTGGAAGAGGTATGGTGACACTGCAATTTACTTAGAGAAAGAAATTGGTTCTCACAAATGTGCTACATGTTTCAGACATCATGAAGAATCTTGTTTATGCAAATATGTTAAATAAGATAGGTGTAAAAACTGTAATTGAGAATGACAAGATTGTATTTTCCAAGAATGGTGTATTTGTGGGAAAGGGGTATAGTTGTAATGGCATGTTTAAACTTAATATTAATATGAATGACAAGAATGCATATGTTTATATTGTTGACTCCTCATTTTCTTTGTGGCATAATAGTCTTACACATAGTAATTATGATACAATTAAACATATGTCAAGCATGGTTTAATTGATTGCAATGATACTAGTAAAATCAAAGATAAATGTGAAATATGTGTACAAGTTAAAATGACAAAGAAATATTTTTCTTCTATTGAAAGAAAATATGAAATTTTAGAACTTGTACATTCTAATATTTGTGAGTTAAATGAAAATTTAATAGAGGTGGAAATAGATATTTCATAACATTTATTGATAATTTCTCTAAATTTACATATGTGTACTTGATTAAAATAAAAGATTAAGCATTTGAGACGTTTCAACGTTATAAATATGAAGTAAAGAATCAAAAGGATAAGAAAATTAAAATAATTAGAAGTGATAGAGGTGGTGAATATTTTTCTACAGAATTTTCAAATTTCTATGAAGAAAATGGAATTATACATCAATCTAATTCTCCCTAAACTCCCCCAGCAATATGGTTTGGCTGAAAGAAAAATTAGGATACTAGTTGATATGATAAACTCTATGATCTTAAATGCAAAGCTACCTATAAATTTATTGGGAGAAGCTTTATTGACAGCATGTTATGTGCATAATAAAATACCTTCTAGAAAATTAAGAGCATCTCCATATGAATTATGGAAATGAAGAATATCAAATCCAAGCTACCTTAGAGTTTGGGATGTATGGCATTTTATAGAGTTCCTGATCCTAAAAGAGTTAAGTTAGGACTAAGAGCATTGAAGAGCATCTTTGTAGGTTATGCTAAAAGTTCTAAAGCATATAGACTTCTGGATTTGGAGTCTAATGTAATTGAGAAATCAAGAGATGTTCAATTTTTTGAAAACAAATTTATAAATGATTCCATAGTTATAAAACCTACAAAAAAACTTATTGAAGTTAATGATAATTTTGCTAGCTCTGCAAGAAATAATAAAAGAACTATAGCACATATACAAGAGCCTAAACAAAGCCAAATAGTAAGAATGGAGAAAGATCTAGGTCCAAATTTTATTTCTCCTGATTCCATCATTTAGGGAAAATATCAAAAAAATGATTGAAATACCTATGATATTAACTATTGGTGAAGATCCAAAAACTTATAGAGAAGCTATGGAGTTGAGAGATACTACATTTTGGCAAGAAGTTATAAATGATTAAATGGATTAAATTTTATTGAACAACACTTGGGTGTTGGTTGATTTGCCTCCCAGTTCTAAACCAATAGGATGTAAATGGGTATTTAGAAGAAAATATCATATGGATGGAACTTTACAAACCTTTAAAGCTAGGATTGTTGGGATTGTTACAAAAGGTTCAAACAAAAGAAAGGTATAGACTATTTTGACATATATGCTCCAGTAGCTAGAATTACATCCATTAGGGTATTATTTGCATTAGCATCAATCTATCATTTACATGTACACCAAATGGATGTGAAGACAACATTTTTAAATGGTTAACTTGATGAAGAAGTTGACATAGAGTAACCCGAAGGGTTTGTATTACTTAGAAATGAGAATAAGGTATGCAAACTAGTAAATGATAAAACAGAGGACTTATAGCCTGTCATTGCCCCTAAAATCATGCATGAAGAATTAGCCAATTCAGCTCTGGGAATCATGGATGAAGACTCGGCAACTTATGACAACAAATCTTGGAGTAAAGGCTAGCGTAATAACAGCCAGAGGAATTCTCTATAATTATGTTTAGGACTTCCTGTAATTATTTTTTAGCATGCTATCAGGCTTATCTGTAGCAGTATATGTTGTAACCATTTACTGGAAAAAGTTGTATCAAGCAATATATATATGTAAGATCACAACCCAGGGTTATGTGACTGAATTACACAAACTTCTCTACTCTTTTTAGTTTTCTTTTTGGTATCAGAGCATAACAATGTCTTCCGCTTCCTTGAATGTTAGCAACTTTGTCACTCTCAGGCTTATACCTGAAAATTACCCACTATGGCGTGAGTAGGTCCTTGCACTTGCTAAAACCCAAGAACTCATAAAGTTCCTTATTGGAGAAAATAAATGCCCAGCTGTTGTACTTCCAGCAACTGATGGCATCAACGAGACTGCTAATCTAGCTTAGAAAAACTGGAAAACAGTAGATCGACTGCTTAGAGGGTGGATTATCGTCACCTTAGTAGAAGAAGCACTTGGCCATGTTATTAACCTTGATACCTCGATACAAGTTTAAGCGGCACTCAAAGAAGCATATGCCCAGTCCTCTCAAGAGTGCCAATTCCAACTCAGCCAACAACTCACATATATGAAGAAAACCCCTAAAGTTTCTCTCAATAACTATCTTCGAAAATTCAAAGAGGTATGTGATAGCCTTACTGCCATTTAACATATTGTTATTGACAAAAACAAGGTTTTCTCATTACTTACAGGTCTTGGTGCAAGATATGAACCATTCACCACATCTATGTTGAAACCACCCATGCCCGCATACAATGAAGTGGTTCCTCTACTTCAAAGCTATAAGGCACGGCTCAATCTCCATACCCCAGAACCATCTCAGTATATAGCCTTTTATGCAGACAAAGGCAATACCAAAAATAGACCCAAAAATACCAAGCCACACAATCAGTTCTCATCTAAAGGCAGAGGTTTTGTCCTAGCCAACCAACAAAACAAATTCCCCACAAATGGATCCTCTTCAACCAACTCATCCCATGAAAGCAACGGGGATGTCACATGTCAAATTTGTGGGAAGAAAGGTCATCTAGCTATTAGATGCTGGTATCGCTTCAATCACTTAATCCAACCAGACAATCTTCCTCAAGCTTTTACAACTTTACAGATTAATTATGAGGCACATCATGAAGAGTGGACCTCTAACACTGGAGCATCTGCCCACATGACCTCCAATGAAGGTAATCTACATAATCTTAGACCTTATACTAGAAATGATCATGTTATGTTGGGAAATGGAGAATTTTTAAAAGTCACACATGTTGGCGATGCTACACTCGGTTGTGGACAATCTGCTATTACTTTAAGGAATGTTCTACTTGTTCCTGAATTAGAAATAAGTTTATTATCTATTGGTCAACTCACTTCTGATTACTCAGTAACATGTGAATTTTCTAACCATGATTTTGTCATCAAGGACAAATTGACACAATAAGTGTTGATTAGAGGGCTAAAACGGGGTAACTTATATGCAATCCGAGCTCCTCTAGTAGCATTGTTCTCTTCAAGATTTAAGGTGGTCTCAGAGGATACCTGGCATCAACGTCTTGGGCATGTACAAGCTACTACATTGACTCAACTTCGGAAGAAAGCACTAATAAGGACTACTACAAATAAAGACAATTCTATATGTGATGGTTATCAATTAGGACAATTATTTAAGCTGCCTTTCTCTTTATCTAAATCCAAAACTAATGCACCATTTGAGAAAATATATATTGATTTATGGAGACCTGCTCCAATTATCTCTTTGCATCAGTTTAGATTTTATGCAGCTATAGTAGATGATTTTACTAAATTTGTGTGGATAATCCCTCTGAAACATAAATCAGATTTAATCCCTCTTTGAGAAGTTTGTCAAGAGACAATTTAATGGAACTCTTAAGATCCTTCAAACTGATGGGGGTGGAGAGTTTGTAAATCAGAACTTCAAAATACATCTTGCCACTTCTGGGATTATACATCGCATCTCATGCTCATACACACCTGAGCAAAATAGTTTTGTTGAAAGAAGACACCGTGTAATTAGAGAACTAGGCATCACTGTGTTAATTCATGCCAATGTTCCTAAATTATTTTTGGTTGAGGCTTTTACCACAGTAGTATTTCTTCTCAATCGAGTACCAACAGCAACACTGCAATTGGACTCTCTATTCTTTCGGCTATATGGAAAACATCTAGATTATTCTTCATTAAGATTATTTGGATCAAAATGTTTTCCTTACATATGGGATTCTAAGAAGAATAAATTTGGTCACAAATCCTTATCATGTGTATTTATGGGTTATAGTGATCAACACAAGGGATATAGGTGCTATTCTCCCTCCACACAAAGATTCTATATCTCTAGACACGTGGTATTTTATGAAGCCTGTTTACCCTACAAGCACGACAGCAATATCTCTGCATTCGCTGCTGGAGCACAGCCAATCACCTTTAGAGAGTATGACTCTTAGTCCAGTCCCTCAAATGATCAACCAGCAAACCATAATCAACCTAAACAAGAATAACCAATCCTCTCTCCAAATGCTCAACTCAAAATAATAATTACTTTAAATGATCTTCTCTTGAGTTCGCTAACTTCCTCTGCAGATACTTCATCTTCACAAGTACACTTGCTTGCTAAATCTGTAATCTTCAGTGGGCAGATTGAAGGTGTATCTGCAACTGCAACCATATCTATAGCCTCCACTAATCATACTATGGTAACACGCAGTCAAGTAGGTATTCGAAAATTGAATCCTAAATATGCTCTCCTTTATGAATTTCATTCTATACCAAAGGAATCGAGATCCCTCAAAGGTGCATTGTCTCACTCTGGCTGGAAACAAGCGATGAATGATGAAATAAATGCACTGAGACAACAAAATACCTAGAACCTAGTGCCAAGAACAGCATCAATGAATGTTGTTGGATCCAAATGGGTTTACAAGGTTAAACTCAAAGCTGATGGCCAGGTAGAACGCCTCAAAGCAAGATTAGTGGCTAAAGGGTACCACCAATTACTCGGAGTTGATTTTCATGAGACTTACTCCCCTGTTGTGAAACCAGGAACAATTCGATTAGTGTTATCTCTTACAACTGTTAAAGGTTGGAACATCAAACAACTTGATGTCAAAAATGCGTTCTTGCATGGATCCTTAATCGAAGAAGTTTTTTTGGAGCAAACCCCCAGGATTCTAAGACTCTCACTGTCCGGATTTGGTTTGTCACCTCAATAAAGCTATATATGGGTTTAAACAAGCCCTAAGAGCTTGGTTTGACAAATTCAGCACCTATCTACTTCAATGTGGCTTTCAATGTAGCTCAGCTGATCCCAGTCTCTTTATTCTTCATTCAGATCAAGGAACCTTGGTATGTTTACTTTATGTAGATGATATCATACTAACAGGTTCCTCATCGGGTCTTATACAGGAATTCATCAACAACTTACATACTAAATTTCCTATGAAAGACCTTGGCGAGCTTCATTATTTTCTGGGAGTTCAAGTATCCAAAGTTCCCACTGGATTGCTTCTTCAGCAAACAAAATATGCTATTGATATTCTAGAGCGTAGTGGAATGCATGAATCAAAGCCTATAAAGACCCCTCTCTGCACCAAAACTAAACCCAGTGCTGACTCTCCTCCTCACCCAAATCCTCATACCTATCTGTCACTTGTGGGAGCCCTACAATACCTTGCCTTGACACAGCCAGACCTCTCCTTCAGCGTGAATTATGTCACCCAGTTTATGCATGCACCTACAGAAGCACACTTTGGATTGGTTCGAAGGATATTACGCTATGTCAAGGGCACGATCAACCTCGGCTTCCACATTCAAGCCTCAAGTTCTCTTAATCTTTATGGTTTCTCAGATTCAGATTGGGCCGGTTGCACCCTCACCAGAAGATCCACAACAAGCTATTATACTTACCTAAGGAGCAATATCATCTCGTGGTGTTAAAAAAAAAAAATAACCCACAGTCTCCAGATCAAGCGCGTGCTTACTCAAGCTGCTACTGAAATCACTTGGATTAGATTTCTTCTACGCGGCCTCCATGTCCCTTTGTTTCAGGCTCCAGT